>JABUQX010091542.1:0-35000 GCA_015478945.1 Trachelipus rathkii | reverse complement strand
AAAACATATCTGGTATGCCACGCAGACATAAGCACCACATACCAAACATGTAATGTATAAAAAATCACAAATGTAAAAATGTATTAAAAACAAAATTAAAATATTATACAATGAAAGTCACATTCACGGAGTTAGCATGATTGGATTAGGATCACAACACAAAGCAAACATACACACATTTGAAATGCCAGAAGGACATTTCTTAATATCCGATTAGCAAAATCCAACAAGTCAGGCTAACAATGTCACATGACACGAGAACGAAAACTTTGACATTGTGAGAAGATTAAGTCCATACGTGAAATATCTTTGATTCCAGTATAACCTAATGGGCCTCTTCATTAAATGAAGAGAACTTCACACGTGGATAGAACAAACCTTATGGAAATCTTGAAAAAGGAACTTTTTGCGAATCTGGTTTGGTATAGATTTTTTCTACAGCCACAAAATGGCGCAATCACCTGGAGTAATTTTGAAACGAGATAATGAAACCACCCAAGTGGTGAAAGTTGAAGGATACCAGTTCAGTTTTTTTTTTGCATTTGTAATTTCATTTGTAAAAACATGAGAGATAGTACTAAAATACTCAGAATTCGAAGAGGAGCTGAAGGTTCTATGGAATCCAAAATGCAGCTATCAAACCATAATTCAAAATTCAATAGAAGAATTATAAAAAAGTCCGTATCCGATAAGCGTTGCTTGCAGTTCTTTGAGTCATCTTTTTGAGTGTTTCTGAGTTGAATTTTAGCATTTAGTGTTGTCTTTCTATTTTTTCATTTGTGTTTTCGATTGATTGAAGTTCTGGTGTTTTTTCTCCGGTTCACACATTATTAGGGCAAAAATTGCTAGCTTGTTGCTTTATTGTGAGAGCAAAGCCTAATAAGACTAATGATGGAGCATTAAAAATCCCCATAATTTTAAGCGATATATTTATATAACATAAGGTATAAAAGATGCCCGACAGTTATATATCTTTTTTCTTATAATGTTGAATTTGAGCAGTCACGCCTTTCCCTAAATTGAGTCCCTTGCCCCGACTTCTTCTTTTCGGAACTTGACGATCGAATTCGAGTGGGCAGCCTTTTCTTAATTTTGACTCCTTGCGGCCGAAGCTGCTTTTCTGTAATTTAAGATTGGAGAGGGAATCTGAGAGAGTTACCTTTAATTAGTCTCTCTTTCTTCTGATTATTCTCCTTACACCATCAAACTTCGGCTTTATTAACAAACTCGTGTAACTTATGTAAAAATATTGCTTACCCTAATTTTTACATAAATTCGAACATAAAGTACCAAATTCCAAATTCTGTAAAATATACAATATATAATTATATATATATAAATATATAATATATAATATATATATTATATATATATAATATATATTATAAATATATTATATATTATATATAATACGTATATATATAATATCATTATATATATATAAAATTTAGTGATGGACCGGATGTCAAAATTGACTGTTTGCGGAATCGCATTCGGATGCTGGATGGCAGATGCGACCTACAAGATGGATGAGGATGCGGAGTGATGACGGATTCGGAATCTTTAGTAATGAGGATCGAATGCGGGTGTTTCTCTTTGAAGTTTGAATTAAAAATTATAATATATATATAATATAATATATATATTTATATATATATATATATAATATATATATAATAAACACCTTTTAACGTTGTTTATCCCCTATGAAGGGGTAACACGGAGGGACAACAGGAAATCAAACTTAAGGCCGCAGTCCCAAACCAGGCGCCTAAGCCAAACGTTTCGCAGTCGAGTTTATTAATTCTATACCCAGGAGATAAAACCAACTGCTCACCGCCGGCAGGATATTACCAGCGTCCTCTCGATATGGAGAGCGGCGATCAACCTCCTACCCACGAGCTTCAACAGTATATTATATATATATATATATATATATATATATATATTCATATATATATATATATATATATAATATATATAATATATATATATATAATATAATATATAAAATATTATATAATATTAATATATAATATATATATATATATATATATATATATAATATAAGTATATATAATATATATAGGTATATTATATATAAATTATTATTATATATAATATAAATATTATATATATATATAAATATAATATGATATAATATATATATATATATATACTATATAGTATATATATATAATATAATATAATATATATATATTATATATATAATATATATATATATATAATATAATATATATGTATATATTAGTAAAACATACATATTAATTATATATATATATATATATATATATTATAGATATAATATATGTATATAATAATTATTATTTATTATTAGTATAATATATATATATATATATATATATTATATATATATACATATAGTATAGATATATCATATATATAATATATATTTAGTAATTAATATATAACTTATATATATATACTATAATATATTATATATATATATGTATATATATATATATATATCATTTATACATATTATACTATATATATATACACTAGTAGTATATATATATAATATAATAATATATATCATATACTAATCAAAATATTTAAAAATTACAATTATCTCTATAAACGCCCATGATAAAGATGACAAATAATATTTATCTTATATGCATTAATCAAATGCAGAAAACTACCTCAACATCCTATTTTTCAAAAAAGGAGATGAGATCGATGTGCCGCTAAGGAGGATGCGATGAACGATGCGATTTCATGTCCACCCCAAATATACTATATTATATTTTATAGTGATATAAGACATAGGTTAAATGCTATTGCACAAATCGTAGTAGTATATAGTATATTATATAGCTATATAATATAATATATATATATATATAATATAAATAATATATATATATAGATTATAATTGAGGATAATTTTTTTTCCAGCTGGACAGACTTTTAAACTTAATTCAGTTTAAAAATGATTGGAGTATTTCTTTTATGGTTTTTATATCCATTAAATTTTGACAAACAATAATTTTTTTGTACTATTTTTTAGAAAAAAACGCTGCATATATATATAATAATATAAATATATTAAAATATACTATATATATATATATATATATATATATATATATAGTAAGGTAGATATATATATATATAGTATAGTATCTATATAGATATATATATATATAGGTATATATATCTATATATATCATCTTTATTATTATAAAGACCGAGAAGTACCACAAGACAACACCAGCGTTTTGGAAAACTCAAAGTCAAACCACAGTCAAAATTAAAGCAAAAGTCCTAATTGATCGAAGGTGCAATTCAAGTAAGGGGGAAAATATATGAGAGGTGGAATGTTAGATGTGATTTATTAGCGATTATATATATATAGACAGCAAGCAATCCAATCTGGATTAAATCTGGACAGAGAAACGTGGTTAATACATTTCCTCTTATTCTCTTTACCTTTCTAATTGGTTATCGTGTTTTTGTTTATGGGTGGGTGATTGTAGCATACACTCTGGAATAGAAAATAGTAGAAGAACATGACCAAGTTTAACGTTCCCTTTATACCCTCGTGAAAATCGTCGAATCCAGGAAAATCCACCCTAGGGTTTCACGTGACTGCGACGACTCTCACTGTGGCATCTCGTCAATGAGGGCTCATCAACTGAGCAATGGCCACAACCACACATCCTCACAAAACCCCGACATTCGCTCCTTGTTATGCACCTTCTTCTCGCCTTTGCCAAACTCACATTCTCTTCTTCAGATGTCCTTTACTAACGTTAAAAGCCACTTCCTCTTTGGATCTCCGCAGTCATTCCCGCAACATCACCACTTTTACATCTTGCTTAGCCAATCGACTATACATCCATCCTTCCATTATGACCAAAACTATCTCAATGTACTCTTGATTATTTCTCTCATTTACGCCTTCACACCACACAACTCCCTAGAACATTCATTCCTCATCTTATCAATCTTCCTCACACCTATCATCCCTAAGACTCGTCGCATCTGAATTACTTTATTCCACTAATCTATACTTCGGTAATCTAGACGATCATTTACGGACTATTGCATTAAGACCATAACAACATTCCTCATATGCAAAACCTAGTCATCAAACTTATCCCCTTCACATCCAGCCACAGGATTACATTGTACCAGCTCTCTTCCTACCCATTTCACAAGATTTAGCCCTACTTATCATGTCTGCATCATGTCCATGTGCGCGTTTCGTCATTCCAACATATATCCTAAGATTACACTCAGGCACTTGTTCAGTTCGCTGACAATCTAAACTGAACTTCACATCGCCAGACTCTACTCATTATCACCCATAACCTTACTTTTATCAATTTACTTTAAATGCATTATGAACTTACCAAACTTCTACCAATCTCTACAAATCTCTCAGATTCGCACACAAAACCAAATCATCCGCACTTAATAGGTAGGACGCCCCTCCACTCTCTTCCATTCGTCCCATCATTTCTAACATAAATAGTCTAACCTATCTCTAATTCTTTCATCCCTATACAAATTATATTGACAAATTGGCATAAGTATCCGTGCGCTCACTCCTCTATTAAGTATTAAATCAAGTTCATTTTCCTTCATTTATTTTGACCTATTGTTATTTTATCATACATGCATTTATTCCCATTCAGAAAGCCTACCACCAGCTCTATATATCACTATCACGCTGCACGAACTTTTCCTTATTTAATCCTTCATACGCCTGCTTCAAATCAGCTAAAAACCTAGAAACAACTTTATTCGGGTTTGTTCTCTCTGCATGTTCTCAATCATTTGTTTCAAGTAATACTTTGAATCACACATCATTACCACTCTAAATACCTTTTTCTCACAATCATGTATTCAGTCAAAACCAGCATAACTTCTCTACAACACTTTGAGTAAACTTATTCCACTATATTTCCTACATTTACCGCGTGTTTCCACGCGTTACCAGTTAGTTATAAGGGGTCACTTACTAACTAGCTCTCCTCTAAACCTCTGCGAAATTATACCCCTCCCATAAACGCTTTGTTACACAACCTTCCAATCCATTCGATCACCATCTCGCCTCTATTTTTGATCATTCACCAATAATTCCACCTATGCCTAAGATTTACTCTTCGCTTTCACCATACCCCATTACTTCCTCCATTCCTCTCATCCCCAAATACCCCAATTATCTTCTTGGCACCGAACTATACATGCATTTTCAATACCACCTCTGTTCATTACTGCCATGGTTATTGCAGATTTTCGAGTGTTCCCTTTACACTCTCTCACACTATTTTCACTTATCACTTAAAGGCATCATCGTATTCACAATATTATATGAATTCCCTTATCTCAATCTTAACCTTTTCGCGCTCCTTCCGAAAGCTTTCCTATCCTTTAAGTCCCAATATCCTTCTTAAAAAAGCTGCTTCATTTACCTCATTTTTCCTCTATCTATGCAAATTTTAGGTTTTCTTTCCCCTATATGATAATTTCAAATATCTTCTTTTGAACCTCATCCAATTTATCTTTTTGAGCACATTCAACCCACGCCCTCTTTTTACTTTAACGCTGCATACTCATTCCACTATTCACTGCTGAGAATCTTACTTCCTACTTTAGAAAATCCACATACCTTCTCGCCACTACTAACAAAGGCTCTTCATTTGCGTCAGATTTGTTCAGTTTCACACTTGTTTACATCAGTGATTTATATTGCAAGCTCTCTTAAATACTTTTCCTGCTACTTGTTTCATTAACTTCTCACTCTTAAATTCTTCCCACTTCCTTCCTTACCTCTTTCTTTCTCCCAAGCCCCACAATTAATCTTACAAAAATATAATAATACCCCATAATCAATCCCCCAAGCCCCTCACTGATTTAAACACCATCCATCACATACTTCCAGACATCTCCATCTTCCTCAACACAAAAGTCAATATTCTTTTCACTTATCGAATATCCATCTCTACTTACAACCAAACTCAGTATATTATTAATACTTATGTTTGAAGAAAAGTGTTACATAACATACACAACCTCTTTCCTCACAGAAATCATTCACTCTCCTACCATTCTCATTCTCTCGTCATCCTAAATTTAGCTTCTATACCATCCCTTTTCTGATAACTATCCAACCTATTTAGAATCGACCCCACCACAATCCAAAGCCTGAGCTCCTACTTACCCTCTAAAACTTCATTCAGTCATATCCAGAAAGTCGCCACTCTCCTTCAACAACACCTCAGATGACCATAAAATACAAACCACACAACAAACCTTTTCGAACTTAATTATACACCATTAGAATTCTAGTACATCCACCCACAAAACCATCTCCATTACTCCTTGTGGGTCATGTCACTCATCCCAAAAATCGCATGCCTTTTGCTACCAACCTCTTCATTTCCTTTGTAAACCCAGCAACCACATTTCACACCACACTAATCATCTTCACGTTTCCTATTCGATCTTTTTCGAGTAAGCACGAGATCATAAATTCACAACCTTTTCTAAATAATATCCCATCACCTCTCTGCGTTCGTCGCGATACATACTTCCTGCTGCAATGCCATGACCCATAGCAATAATTCATACAATTTCGCCAGAAAGTATCAGACGTGGTTGCTAACGGCAGAATCGTTAACGACCATGCCGAGACCAGCACATTAAGCATGCCTATCAAGAAATAAAGTATATATGCAGCCAATCCAACTACCACTTCCCTTCAGACTCACCCTTCTACGACTACCCAGAATAACATACAGCTGTTGGCAATTCTATCTCGCCTCACACAGAGGCATATGAATGTATACGTCGTGGAAGGTGGTGTCTGGAAGATGAGTCTTATACATGCAGAAGCATAAAGAGAAAAGGCCGAACCATTGGACAATCGGAAAGTGTCCCATTAAATACCTGTCGCACACCAATAGGCCAATTCGGATAGTACTTCCCGTCACTTAAATATTCTACTCACTACCGTAAATAGTATATATATATATATACCATATATATATATATAATATTATATATATATATAATACTTTATACTGATAATATATATATATATTATATATTAATATACTCATATATAATATATATATTAGTATTATATATATATTATATATTATATATGTGTGGTGTGTAGAAGAGATTTCGTCACTCTAATTGATAATACTAGGACATATGTCCTCAGTATTAAACTTTCACCAGCTTTCCTTGACTCTATCAGCCAAATTCCTTTTTTCCCTACAACGACACCAATACTGCCCTACACCAACAACTTCTTTCGAGGCGAACACTTCCTTCATCTTTCATCAAGAGCAGTAATATTTGTTCCGCAGTAGTAATTATAGTATATATATAAATTATACTATAATATAATAATATAATAATATATATATATATATATATATATATAATAATATATAAGTATATATATATATATATTAATAAATAATATATATAATATAATATATAAGCTATATATATTAATACGTATATATATATATATAGTAGATAATATATTATAATAGTATAATATATATATATAATAATATATATATATATATAAAATATATTATATATATTAAATATAGCTATAATATATTAATATATATAATAACATACATATATATATAATATATAATATATATATAATATATATAATATAATATATATATATATATATAAGTATATACTTATATTATATATTAATATGTATATATGTATATGTGAATCTTTCGTTGTGGCGCTAGACATAACGAAATCTTTTGATAGAGTCAAGCACACACCTTGTTTTTTTTTTTGGTTTTGTTTTATTTTTGTTCATTGAAAAAACTTTCATTTTTAGTTCGAGATCTTCTCCTTACTTCTCCACTGATTACCTATCGTCGTTCTAGAGATGGTTATCAACGCCCAGTTCTTCCTAATAAGTCTATAATAGTTGTCTCCGGAATGGATCTGCCTATTCCAACTCACTTCTATCATTCATTATAACTTCTCTCAATTTACTTTTCACTCCTATCCACTACTATGTTGATGACCTCACCTTCATTACCCTTTTATTTTGAAACGCTTCTACCAACAGGAGTTAGCTCACACTAGAAGTATCACCTTGGAAAATAATCATCTTGATCTTCCTCGATCTCTAATTGGGAGGGGGGCACTTGAGAATTAAAGTGTTGTGAGGGTCACGCCTAAAAAAACCAGTCTTTCTATCTTTTTTTTTTTTTTTTTGTTTTGATAGTTTCACCACACTCACGGCAGACCTATTTCAGGAGGTTTACACGCCAAATTGCATCTTCTTGCGAAATTTACGCAATGACACAGACGCATGCTTTAAAGTGAGGAGATTAAAATTCCAAAAACACAAATGTGAAGGAACTTCCACAGAAACAGATGTGCAGGAAAGAGGAAGCAACGCATGAGCGAACTAGCTGGAGTTACCAATATCTACACAAAACTCGCTTGAGCAAGACACACACACCTTGTGCTACGCAGGGCACGTAAGTGTGGTACGCGATGTAAATTTCCTCGAACAGCCTGCCGCTACGAATACTATAGAAAAAAATAAAGACCCAACATCTGCCCCAGAGATAGAGGTCAGTGAAATGGACAGTACATAACATTAATAAGCCTTGTGGCCTTTTGACTTCGACCCTGTCCAAAAAGCGAAAGCGCTGTGTAAACCAAATCCCCCCAAGGATTGAGAAATGTAATCTTACGTCAGGGCGAGTGAGATCTTTGTTATGATGAGAGTACTGAGAAGAGGAAAAATAGTCTCCGCAGTGCTAACAACTCCCAGTTTCTTTAGCCCCCTAGCAACCGTTGTAGGAGTCCAAGAATTTTTTTGTTAGTGAGGCCAAGATGTTTATATTGTCAACAGAGAGACGAGAGAACCCTCGAAGAGATAGAAAGTTAGAAGTGTTTTTAGAGAGGGATTTGTAGAAGTTGATTTTAAAGAATTAAATTTCACAAGTGAGACGACCCCAATCGGACAATTCTATCCAATCAGCGAGAATAGAAACGTAAGATTGTCGACGAGAGCAATTTCTAGAAGTAAAAGGAGCGAGCAGAATTGAAAGAGTGAAAGATGCAAGAGTTCGGTCATCGCATATGAGGATCAGATTAGATGTGAGTGTGAGAGGGATCATTAGTAGAATAAAGTAGAGATAACCAGACTGAAACACCACTTATTGACAAAAAAAGAAGGAAGAAGGTGCTCCATCAACCACAGCGATATTGAGCGACTTGAAAGAAAGCTAACATAGAGTAAAGCAAAAGAAGAGAAAACCCAAGAGGAGCTGGAGAGCAGTGACGGCTGGCCAAACCCGTCAAATGCTTGATATGTTCAAGCGCCACCACCGCAAGTCTCCCGTAGTTTCCTAAGAGCCGAAACCATAAATCGGTTAAATAGGAAAGAATATCGCCATAGACCGTATGAACGCGAAAGCCATACGGCATCGGAAAGAAAGAAATGGAATTCCAGGATGTCTAAAGAAGTGAGATGAGAACGGTTCAAATCTAGATAGAATGCAGTGAGGACTATAGGGCGATAGTTGAAGGATCAGACGGCTTCCTTTTTTCGGAATAGGTTGAACATGTGCTGCTTCCAACCACTGAGGGAAAGTGCAGTATTTGAAGACATTAGAGAATAAGTTGAACGAGCGGGTCAGCACTACGAGCACACTCCCTCAAACTCGGGGAGGAATCCATCCGGGCCACCCCCTTCCTAAACGTTCATAGATCGCAGGAGCCCATGCATCCTCAAATTAATCACAGAATGCAAAGACATGACACCTGAGAGAGAAGAAGGAGCGAGGCAGGATGCCAAATCGTCCAGGTTGAGTTAGAAAAATTAGGAGGACCGAAGAGATTGCCTTTCATTGGAGATTAGCGACGACCATCAGATCGAATAAGAGGAGAAAGCAGTTTACAGAAGTATATTAGATATGTTTTGCAACAGCCAGAAAGAGTTATTACAGTAGGAGAACCAGGAGTTTAGCGCACTTCGTTGCATGAACCCCTTTGCTCAGTCAGACTATCCCTGCCAAACGATTTCGAGCGAATGAAAATTACGAGAGTGATAGAAGAATCGAGAATTATCCAACTCCACGATACACTGTCTCTGCCTGATGGCCAGAGAAGCAAGCACGATGTAAAACATATATTATTGTTAAGAGAGGAGATTTAGTCGGGAAGAGAGAGGGAGAACTGCCTCATGCCCACAACGATTACCAGCTCCCAGGCGTGTGATGCGGGCGATGGTGAAGTCGAAGCGTTCACCAGAGACGAAGCGAGATCATGCCAATTATTTATTTATCGTCAGAAGCAACGCCAGGCCCCCCAATCGCCCGATCAAAGTGCCAGAAAAAACGAGTAGGGCAGGCTGGAGCTGTTGGAGAGAAATATTAAAATTAAGAGCATATAAGGTTGTGTCAGGCATTTACAATAAGCGAAAGGTGTATTTAAGAAAGAAGATAGTAGAGAACAAATAGGTCGAAGTGGTGTGTCAAGATTGTTGCGATCGAAATGTTGTGGTCTTTAATTATTGATCCAGATTCGTTGAGAATGGAATAGATTCGCCTCCTCCCCACCTATAATCGTATGAAGGACCCCACCATTCATGGTATTGAATCCCAAAATTAGAGGACCTCAGTGATTTGGATGAGAGAGGGGTATAACAGTCTCGTGAAATAGTAAGATAGCAAGAAGAGTGAGAAATCTGTTCTATTAGGAACATAGCAGAAGCCACAAGATTATGTAGAGAAAGAAGAAAATTTTGAGCCAACAAACATCGAAGTTAGAAATTCGAATTCACGAGACGGTATACAGAGTATTAATGTTCATAGCCACACACTCACCCTTCAAGAACGGGTAATTATAATAATTTATAGTTGATACATAAAAGGAGTAAGATGAATCTTAGCCAATCTGAGTCTCAGCACAAGAGCAAAAGGTTAGGTAGATTAGAGGAGGATATTCCACGAGCAAATTAGACTTTTAAGCAACGTCTGTGGGAAGTCAATAGAAAAGCCGCGCCCATCAACTCATCTCTCTCTCACTCCTCTCTCTCCTCTCTCTCCTCTCTCGCTCTCTCTCGCTCTCGCTCTCTCTCTCTCTCACTCTCTCTCATCTCTTCCACACAACCGCACCCTCTCACACACACACACACACACACACACAACACCAAATTAGCTACACTTACTGCACTAAAACAAAAGGAGTCGGGATAAAAATTTAACATAAACTAAATCCCAACAAAAAATATATTATAACATATACATAACAGTTGACCGTAGCACACGCAAGAAAAAAAATATAAGTGACCTTCGTTAAAACCTTAAAAACTAAAAAAAATTATAATACCTTATGTTTACAAAAATAGAAAGAAAATTCTAAAACCGTATGTACAGTAAATATGTAAACTATGTAAAACCTAGAAAACTAAAAACTCACAAGCACTCCCACTAAGCAAATTACTACGCAAAATAAAAGAAAAAACTCAGTAATCTACATTAAAACTGAAAACAAATAACCTAAAGCTAAACCTACGTTACATAATGTGTAAACATAATAAATATGTAAAGTTTAAAAAGTTAAAAAAAAGTAAGACACTAAAACTTATCTTAAAATTCCAGCCCGTTGAAAGATTACGTAACGTATGTTATTCCATCTGAATCCATTATAATTATAAAATATCAAACGGAAAAGGCTACACAAAACGGAAACATCTTTCAGTTTCAGTAAATTAAAACTGAAAATGAACAACTAAAAAATTTTAAAACTGAAATGATTAAAAACACACCACATCCTCACAACACGAGTTCCAACTATCAACTACTCTACTCTACTCTACTAAAATTCTACACAACTATAGTATCTTCCTTGAAAGCACACAATTTAAATCTTCGTCTGTCCTTTATCTTCTTGGTCTTTACTTTTCTCGTGATCTTTAAATGGAAGTATCACATTGCTTCTCTTTTTAAACAAGTTTCTAAGATGTTGGGTGTTCAGTGTTCTAACTTTCTAAGGAGTAGCAGCAAACACCGGACGCAGATTAGCACGCACACGTTTTTTAAGTACACGTTTGTACTTTTTTACGTATATAAGTGGCTATAGTTATGTAATGTGCATACATAAGTTCATGTGCATATGCACATAACCGTATTTTTGTTGTTTGGTTGTTGTTGTTGCTGAGCGCGCGTGACACACACACACACCTACTGTACCTTGAGAGCTACGGTATGATGTCATTATGTTGAAAACTATATTTTGTTGTTGTTGTTGTTGTTGTTGTTATTTGCTGTTGCTTGATGATGCGAGCATATATATATATATATATTTTGTTAGACAGAATTGAACCTCGATAACTGAGGCGGAATTTTATAATAGCTAGTATCACCAAAACGAATTTAAAATTTAAATAATTTATAGCCGACTATGTTCGGCAAGAATACTTCTTCCCATTTTCAAATCTAGTATAATTATAAAATTCAAAAAAAATATTATATAACATCAATAATAAATTAAAATAATTATAAAGTTAAAAATAAAACTAAATAATAGTAAAATTAATGATTACAATATTTATGCATAAAGAGACATAAAGTTACCTTAAACTAAATTCTAAATAAAAGACCTTTAAAATTTAGACTCATTTAATCGGTTTGAGATGCCAAATATACAAGTTCAACAACTGAAGTCGGTTCCTCACTTGGAAATATTCCAAAATTGGTATCCTGTATATGGTTGCCTTCCTGAAGAGAATGAGCATTATAGCTGAATAGGAGGATGATGTAAATGGTCTAGACTTCTAAATGAAATACCTTTATGCTCAGCAATACGTGTGGAAAGACTTCGTATTCGTCTTCCTATGTAGTGCATCGCCAGTCCCCACTTATAATGATAATTACTGATGAGCATATAAGTTAATGGAGTTTAATCTTGCAATTAAATATTCCCAATTTTGTGTACTCAAAATATAAATCTAATTTAAAATTGAAAAGTTTGTTTTAAAAACTACGTCAATTTCTTTACGACGAATTTCGTAACTCATTTTCCCAGAAAAGGCAATATAATATCAGCATATTATTGCTCGCAGTTAGTTTCAAATGATACTGCTGTTTAAATTTTGCTGAAATAATTTTCGAAAAGTTGAGTCAATAATAAATTCTGGAACCCATTCTTCAGAAATAATGTTTCAGGAATCCAAGTTCTTGGTTAAAATAACATAGATGACAATTGTATCTCCGTCAACAAGAGTTTTTAATAAGTTGATTTTAAAAATAGGAATGAAAGAATAAAAATTTTGTCGTCGATCCAGTAAAAGTATATATTCGAGACACTGGTGTGGACATTTGTTTCTATCCTTGCATATATCGATATCAGAAACAAATGCCAAGAATATTTTTCTACATCAACAGAATTTTATATTCGGTGTTTACTGAGTGACATCATTCAACTTACTCAACATGAAATGAATGAGTCAAGAAATTTACTCTTTCTCAGCGGGATTCAACGTTGACTTCCGCGTTGCTGAAGTTAACAACAACGGATGCTCTAAACACTAGCCACCACGTCCACCAAAAAAAAGACGCTTCAAACTTAGCTTTTAAGACCCTTTTCTCATCCCATTATGCTGAGACTCAAGGCCTGGATTAGCAAAAGTTACATAAACCCTGACTGCCCGGTCCTCCCAATCTATCTTGCACTTGTACTTAAATTACAACCTATCAAAATTTTTCTTTTCCAATATTAGAATATATTACAACCATCTAATGAACTATACAGCTACAAACGACACCTCTTCTCTCTTCGTACAATAACACTCAGTAACAACTTTCAACATCCCAATAATAATATCCTCCGCACACGTTCACGTTCACGCAGTTTCATTTACTAACGTCCATTAGAATAAAACTTTGAAATATATATATATATTGTTCAGAGACTCATCTACAATACATGATGCAGACAGACAAAGCTTTAAGGAGTTACTATAAATTTCATCAAAAGATATATATTCATGTTTAATGGTTAAATTTATAAACAATTGATGGATGTCGCTATCCACCTCCTTTAGGTCCAACTCTCTACGTAACATCTTCATGTGTCTTTTATGAAAAAATCTTCGTTAAATGATGCAATGAGATCCTTCAATCCTATTATTTTTATAGGAGGTATGTGACGACTCCTTCCTTCTTTTTAAGTCTGAAATCATCGTTGATAAAGTTTGCAAATGTCCAACTCAAAACACTCCCGAATATAACAAATCTCACTGTTGCATGCTAGAACAAAATAATCCCTCTTGCATTTCTGGATATCCGATATATGCAAGCGATAACAACAAAAACTTTCACACCACGTGTCTTCAGAAATCTACTTATTACGGATTGACGACAACAAATTTTATTCTTTATCTCAATATTTAAAATCACTTTACATTAAAACTCTTTTTGCAGGACTACTAAACACTCATTATGTTAATTTTACAAAAACTTGATTCCTGAAACATTATCATTAAGACTGGGTTCCCAGAATTTATATTGACTTTCATCAAAATTACTTTCAGCAAAAATTAAAGACAAATCTCAAGCTAATAACAGCTCCTAAGGATTTTTGTTTGGTATATGAGGTTTCCTTTTCTGGGGAAAATTTAAGAATACGTGTTAAAACAATGTAAACTAGAATTAAAAACTAACTCTCCACAGTTAAACATTAATTATATTTTTGACTACAAACAAAATGGGGAATATTATTATTCAAAGATAAAACTCCCATAACCTTTACTCATCAGTAACTATTTCATTATAAGTCGTGACTGCAGAATGCACCTACAATAGGAAAGACTTATATACACGAGTCTTCACACTATTGCCTGAGATAAAGATTTCACACACACCACTCATCCTCCCTATTCAGCTAATAAATGCTCATTCTCTTCAAGAAGGCCCACCATATACGATACCAATTTTGGAATAATTCCCAAAATTGAGGACCCATCTTCAAGTGTTAGAATTCCTTGTATACATTTGCATCTCAACCGACCTTAAATGAAAAATCCTAAAAATGTTTAACAGTCTTTCTAATCTGAAGGAGATTAGTTTAATAAGAACTCTTTACTGCAAATATTGAAATTATTAAATTATCTATATGATTTATTTATTTAACATAAAATTTTTAATTATTATTGATGTTATATAATAGTTTAATTTGAAATGTTTATCATTTATTTTAAGCTTGAAAACTGGAAGAAGTATTTCTTGCCGAAACTAGTCCGGCTAATAAATTATTTAACAACTGTATTAAATCGTTCTTGTTCGATACTAGCTACTATATATATATATATATATAATATATATAATAAATAATATATATATCATATCTATAATATATAGTATATATAATATATATAATAATATATAAATATAACTATAATAAACTAATATATTAGTACACTATATATATATATATATATCAAATCTTTTTTGCAACTTGCAGGTTATCAAAACTACGCTGGCGAAAGCAAAACGGTGCCCTTTGGCCCAACATTGCATTTCATACATAATGCTCCGTCATATTCGCCCCTCTGTATAACATAATCTGTATAGATCCTCTTTTCAATCTATATGACTACAGTTTTGTAATCCTATCTCACCAAAACCTGGAAAAGATCCGAAGTTGGCGGACAACCAAAGACCAATTTCGTTGATCTTTCATACTTGAAAATTAATGGAGAAAATAGCTTCAGGCCTCCTTCTCCCTGTTTTGGAGAGCCGCCAAGCTTCTCAAACTCAGCTTGGTTTCCGCAAAAATCGTTCAACCGCGGATCTCTTGTTAAAACTGAACCAATGACATTCCCAGGAAGATTTTTCAACTGGTGGGATGGTTCTTGTGTCTTTTTTTTTTACCTTAAAAAAACTCATGACACAAAGTGGAGAGTTGGGGTTCTCAAACCCCACTCCCGGTTTCCGAGGGCAGCTCCCTCTTTTTATTAATGCCTTTTATCAAATAGATCCATCCAGTTTCGTGCTCCTCTGTTCCATCACACCACTTTACTCTGGATGAAGGCGTTCCTCAGAGCATTGTTCTAAGTGTATTACTATTTGCTCTCGGCATATCAATACATCAGTTACTTCTATCCCAGCGCACGGTCAAATTTTTCCCTTTATGTTGATGACCTTGCTTATATATTGCTGTGCAGCTGCCATTCTGAAACGGAAACTTCAACTAGTATTGAGCAATATTCACAATGGATGTAACTCCCACTGGCTCTCTGTTTTCACCCACAAAACCTCAGCAATACTTTTTTTAAAAAATAAAAGAATCGAAAAACATCCATTTAGTTTCACAATAACCTTATATTTCGCTCATTCGTGTAAATTTCCAAGTCAAATTTCTAGGACTCACTCAAGATGACCATTTAACATACGCACTGCTCATTAAACTCCTCTAAACGACTTGTTAATGAGTGCTCGACCTATTACGTTATCTCTCCTCAAAATCTTAGGGTGCTGATCCCATGTAATTTTTACGTCTCTATATCGCCCTAATCCATCGAAGCTGACTTATGGCTGCGTAGTATATTCAGTTTCCCCACTCTACTTACACTGTTAGATCCATTACAAAATGAAGCTCGTATCTTCATGAGCGTCGTCTTCCCACCCGGGAGCCTTAAAAAAAAAAACCCTTAATTCATGATGATTCATTCTCTCTTTGAAAGAATAATCATGTAGACAATATCTTCGCTTCAAATCCTGCCAAATACCATCTGCTCTGACCGATTCTGCGAAGATCAGATACCTCAGAATTTACTCTACGCGCCATTTGCAAAGCACAGTTTTACATCCTAACTTCTTCAACATCCCTTTGCAAAAGGTGCTGCCTTTCTCTTATGATGAAAGGTAGAAGAGGACCTGACGTTTAAGAAGACTTTAGAGGTGTAGCACCTGTTGGTCTTTCTCTAACAGGCTGATGCGTAAAAAATGGCTAAAAATTTATAGACGATTATAACTATCTATATATATATATATAATAATTATATATATTATATAATATATATATATATATATATATATATAATATATATATATATATATATACTATATATACTATATTAATATATATCATATATAATATATATACAGTATAATATATATAATATATATATATAATATAATATATATATAATATATATATATATATATATATTATTATAATATAATATATATATATAATATAATATATATATAATATATATATATATATAATATATATATACCGTATACTATAAAATATATATATTATATATATATAAAATATATATATATATATAATATATATATAGATATATATATATAATAATATATTATAATATATAATAATACTATATATATATAATAATATATATATATATATCAAGTGGGCACTCCGCCTCTTTTCCGACTACGTCGCTAGTCCGCTCCAGCGGACTACCAGAATAGGTGGACTAGGGAGTGCGATCTCGAGAAATTAGCGCGAACTTGCACGTGCGATCAAAAAAAGTTTTCGCTTCTTTTGTTCCGTCACCTTTTAAAATGAAAATATGTTTACTTATTAAGCAATTTCTATTTGATTATAATAAAGAAAATAATTTTATTTTATAAGTTAAACTAAATCTATCCATTAGTGTAAACTATCTGTTTCAATAATTAAATTCAGAAGAAAATCTGAAATCTGAAAGGTACCATATATAATAATAATCATTAAAATTATTTTAAATAGACGAATAAGCTATTACCCTATCTATAACGTTTAATTATGAGTTATTTACTATATAAACTAGGCAATATCTAAATCAATTCGTGTAAAACCAAATATATATATATACTATACTATATTATATAAATAAATATTATATATATAAATATATAGTATATATTATAATATATATATATACTATATATATATATATAATATATATATATATATAAATATATTAATAACCGTATATATATATTATAATATATTATATATATATATATATATATATATATATATATATATATATATATTATATATATATATATAATATATTAATATCATATATATAATATATATATATACTATATATATATCAAGGTGGCGCGCAAACCCGCAAACAGCGGGGGCAGCAGCAAATGCGCAAAGTGCGAAAACTTAGTCCGCAAGCGCAAAAGCGCCACAATTTTTCAAAAAAATTTAGTCCGCATCCGCAAGCGCACATGTCCGCAAATAAATTTTTTTTAAAAGCAAAAATTTAAGAGCGCAAAAAAAAAAAAAAAAATAAAGGCGTTATTTTTAATAGAATTATTTTTAAATTTAATGAAAGATGCAAATAAAAATAACAAAAAAATGGAGAAAGATTTTATTAATGTTATCAATATCTTTATCTTTTCTCCTCGCTCCTTTTGCACATCGAAAGGTCATATCCCTTTTCATAAGATAATTTTCAAATTGCTGATGCCAGCTGCCCTCTTTGCTCTTAGAATCTCAAGCCCTTGACTAAACAACATTCCACGGCCATTGAGCTGATAATGGGTATCTATACTTAACTAACAAGTCACTTCAGACCTCCTGGATATTCACACGATAACAGGTTCGTAGTGAGAGGGTACTGTGGTGAACATTTCCTGCAGACCAGCTATCCAAGATTCTTCCCAACTTCTCTTCCAGAGTGACTCTGGATATATGGCCCTCACTTTCTTAAATATTTAGAAATGCTATAAAATCAAATCTTTTTAAGTTTCATTCGAACATTATGTCAGTGTATTGGAATAAATTATTAATGTATAAATTGTTTTAATATATATATTATATATATATAATATATATATATATAAAATATATATATATATATTATATATATACATTATAATATATATATATATTATATATATATATTTATAGTATATATATATATATATAATATATATATTTAACTTTAAGCATTTCTTGTTAATATATATATATATATAATATATATATTATATATATATATATCAAATTATATATATACTTAATATATATTAAAAAATATAAATTAATAATATAATATATATATATATATATATATAAATATATAATACCAGCAGATGCTTGAAGTTGTCCAAATCGTATAAAAAATACACTCCACCATAATTGTTCACTTTCAGATCTGTCCCATCAGCTTCAGTCTTAATGTTTACAAGTAAGATGCCTCCAAATATTACATTTATTCTCCGAGTATTATGTCTGAGCTTAGTATTACCCCTCATTTAACTACTACGTACCATCCTAGTTGAAGTAAGGCATGCAAGCTCTGCCATAAGCAAACTCAAAGAATCATAAAAACTGCTAAACCTGCGTCAACTCTTTCTTTCATTTGTTTGCCTTTGGTTGCTTAGCAAGTAGTGACTAATTTTGCATAGTTAAATTTTTCACCTCTCGGCACTTTCCCGATCTTGTCCTTTGAGTGAGGAAGAGATTAGGGCAAATGACCCCGCCTAGCAATTCTTCCTTCTGCAACAATCATCAAGACATAACACATACGCATTTAAGTTCGATTACGTCCGCAATAACCTCCTTATCACTGTTTTTTTAAATATGGTAACAACGGCTTTTCTTCCACGAAAAAGAATGTTGGTGGGCGGATTGGTTCGTGTTCCCTACGGGATCCAGTTCCTTGTTAAACAGTCTCGGTTTATTAGAATTCGTATAGTGGGGGGTCTGTGGAGGAGCGGGTCAAGCGATCAAACGAGCTTGGTGTTTTAAGCTTTTTCCCAATCCCTTCTTTAATTCTCGCAGCAGCTTGTATTTTTCCGTTTGGGCATTCCACATTCCTGCTTGCTTTTGTGAAGTGTCTTATTAAGAGATGGTGTACCAGAGGACCAGCGAGGCAACATTTGAAGACATCCTTACGTAAGCCAAGAATGTTAGGGAAACAACGGCGATTTCATACGCTTGATATGTGCAGGAAGATGAAGATGATGCGAGGCGGTTCATATCCTAATCTCTTCCCTACTCAAGGACCAAGATCGGGGAAATGCAACGAGAGTAGAATAATTTAACTATGCCAAAAACTTATTCAACTACATGCTAAAGCAACCAAAGGCAAACAAATGGAAAGAAAAGAGCTGAACCGAAGTTTAGCAGTATCTTTGATGATTTTGATTGCTTATTTTCTCTCGCATCCTACTTCAAACTAGGAATGGTACTACGTATAGTTAAATGAGGGTATACAAGCTACCAAGACCACTAAACTGGAGAAATAAAGTGAATATTGGAGGGAATCTTACTGTAAACAATTAAGGCACTTAAGGATGGGACAGATCTGAAATGACCCAATTATGGGAGTTATTTTATAATTTGGAACAAACTTCAAGCATTTCTTGTATATATAGTATTTATATAATATATTACTATATATATATATAATATATATATATATATATTATATATATATATAGATATATATATATATAATTATATAAATATATAATATATAATTATAATATATATATTGTAACAAGAAATGCTTAAAGTTTATATATCAGTATAGAGTAGTATATATATATAAGTATATATAAAATAATATATATATACTAATATAATAGTATATAAATAATATATTAATATAATATAATTATATAATATTAATAAATATATCTTATATATAATATATTATATACACAATTTATACCATACATAATATTCACATACACTGACATAATGTTCAAATGAAACTTAAAAAGATTTGAGTTCCTTGATACCATTTCTTAAATATTCAAAAGTGAAAGGCCATTATATCAGAGTCACCTCTGGAAAGAAATTGGGACAAATCTTGCATGCTGGTCTCAGTAAATGTTCACCAGCAGTACCCTCTCACTACGAACCTGTTTCGTGTGTACCAGGAGTCTGAGTGACTGTTTATTAAAGTATAACCCCATTATCCAGCTCAATGGCCGTTTGGAAAAGTTGTTAGTCCAAGGCTTTTGAAATTCTAAGAGCAAAGAGGGCACCCATGGCTTACAATTTATTCTTGAAAAATAATCTTTATGAAAGAATGACCTAGCCAAATGCAAAAGGGAGAGCGAGGAGAAGATCACGAGATGAGAGGTGGAATAACATTAATAAAACGTCGTCGAGTTTTGTAATATATTTGCATCTTCAATTTAAAATTTTAAAGAATAAATTTTTGTTTAAACTTCGCTTATTTTTTTTTATTTTGTTGCGCTCTTAAATGTGCTTTTAAAAAAAATGATTTGCGGACATGTGCGCTGGATCGACTAAATTTTTGAAAAAATTGTGCCTTTGCGCTGCCGACTAAGTTTTCACTTGGCGCTTTCGTTTCCGCTTTAGTTTAAAATTTTGCGCGCCCACTCTGGATAGTATATATAGTAATATATATATATATATATAATCATAATAATATATATAATATATATATTTATTATATTATAATATATATATATAATATATATAATATATATATAATATAGTATATATATATATATACGTTTATTATTAATAATAATAAAAATATATATATAATTATTATATATAATAATATAGATTATAATTTAATATATATATATATATTATATATAATAGATATAGTATAATATATATATATAATATATTATGGTTTTACACAAATTGATTAGAATTTTCTAAGGATATTAAACATAATTAATTAAAGTTAGATGAGGAAATACTATTCAGTCGTATAACACATTTATGTTATTATGTATATATGTACTTAAGGAGTGACGATTATTTCCGAATTTTAATATTAAAAAACAATAATATATATACTAAAAGTATAATTAGTTATAAACTTTAAAATAAAAATTATATTTCTTATTATAACCAATAAGAAGGTCGCCAAATTTAAAACTATATTTCATTTTTTTAAAAGTTGTAACAAAAGAGCCGAAACTTTTTTTGATCCCCCGTGCAAGTCCGCTAATTTCCTGACGACTCCGCACCTTCCGCTAGTCCACACCTATTTCGTAGTCCCCGGAGCGGACTACCGGAACTAGCGACTAAAAGAGCGGAAATGCCCACCCTCTGATATATATATTATTACTATATATATAATATATTATATATATATATATATTATATTATATATTATTATAATTATATATAATATATAAATATATATAATAATATATATATATATAATATATTATATATATATACGTATATTATATAATAATATTATATATATTATTATATATAAATATATATATAATATAATATATATAAATATATTATATATATACTAATATATAATATATAATTAATATATATATATATAATAGTATATATATAAATACTGTTAATTATATATATTATATAATATATTATATATATATTATATAATATATATATAATAATATATATATATAATATATAATATAATATAATAATATAATAATATATATATATATATAATTTATATATATATATTACTCGTCTAGTAAATTTCTAGCCATTTTAATTACCACTCCACCTTTAGAGAAAGACCACATCTACCTCTAAAGTCTTCTTAAACTCAGGTCCTTCTTCACCTTTCATCATAAGAGAAAGGCAGCACCTTGCAAAGGATGTTGAAAAGCTTAAGATGTTATAGGAACTGTGCTGTGCAGATGCCAAGGAGAATTCTGAGGTATCTCTCGCAGAATCGTCGTTAGAGTATTGTGGTTTGAAAGCAAAATAACTTGTGCACATAGTACTCCTTTCAAAGAGAGAATGAATCACAGGATTCAACTTTTAAGGCTCACCGGGGGACGATTCGGACGGTCCAGTGAAGATACACGCTCATTTGAATGGGATCTAACAGGTGTAGTAGTTGAGACCTACCAATACTCGCCCATAGTCCAGCTTCGATTCGGGATTAGGCGAATAGGACGTCAAAAATACATGGATCAGCACCCTAAGATTTTGAGGAGAGATAACTAATAGTCAGCATAGTAACAATCGTTTAGAGAGTAATGACAGTGCGTATGTTAATATGTCATCTATTGAGTCCTAAAATTTGACGGAAATTTACACATGATCGAACCAATATAAGTTAATTCGCAGAAGGAGGGGCATGTTTTCGATTCCCCTTTTTTTCACTAAAGCTAATATTGCTATGTGTTTGTGGGTGAGAACAGAATCCATGGGAGTACACCATTGATGAAATATTCTCATACTAGTTGAAGTACCGTTCAAGAAATGCACCTGCCACAAGGGCAATATATAGCACCAAGGTCATCAACATAAAGGGAAAAAATTGACGTCGCTGGGATAGAAGTAACGACGTCATTGAATCCAGAGAGCAAATATAATACACTAAGGAGGCACCTATGGAACACATTCTTCCAGAGTAAAGTGGCGTGATGGAACAGAGGAGCACGAAACTGAGACTATTTGATAAAAGCATTAATAAAGAGGGATCTGTCCTCGGAAACCGATGGAGGGGAGTTTAAGGAGAACCCCACCTCCCTTTGTGTCATGATTTTTTTAAGGTAAAAAAAAAGACACAAAACCATCACCCAGTTTGAAAATCTTCATGATGTCTTTGTCAGTTAAACATGATTTCGGGATCACCATATTTTGCGAAAAAACCAACATGGAAAACATTGAGGAAATCTGGGACTCTCCAAAAACAGCGATAAGGAGCCTGAACTATTTTCTCCATTAATTTCAAGTATGACAGGTCAGCGACTTTGGTTGTCTGCCAACTTTCGATCTTTTCCAGGTTTGGATAGGATTACAAAAACCTGTAGTCCAATAGATAAAAGAGATTCTATACAGATTATTTATACAGGAGCGATATGAACGAGCATTATGTATGAAATCAGTCTGGCCTAAGTGGACACGCTCTTGCTTATTCGCGCAGGGCAGTTTATGACACAGCAAGTGAAAAAAAAAATAAAATATATAAATAAAAATATATATTTTAAATATATATATAAATATATATATTATATAATATCTACATATCTATTCTTCGATTTGTTTATCGTTTGCTAGTAATCTAGTCCAACCAATTCGGCAAGCTGAGAAATTTTTATCACCAAACGAATTTAACTCACCAAACCACCGTACCCGTTTCGGACACGAGTCCTTCTTCCCATATTCGCGGCGCACTAGAATGAAAAGATTTTGAGTAAAAAATATTAGATAAAATTTTAATAATAAATAATAATGATATAAATTTAAAAATAAAATCATATATGTAAATTAATGATGTACAATATATGCAGTAAAATCTTAATAAAACAAAATCCACTGCAGATATAAAAAATATAAAATTTAGATTTTATTTAAGGTCAGGTTTTGAATGGCCAAATAATACAAGGATTCTACACAACTGAAAATCGGGTTCCTCAGTTTGGGACAATATTCCAAATATGGTATCCTGATATGTGGCCTATCCTAAGAGAATAGCATTTAAGACTGAATAGGAGGATGAGTAAATGGGTCTAGATTCTAAATGAAACTTACCTTTATGTCAGCAATCGTGTGGAAATAGTCGTTTTGTGTGAAATAAGTATACGCAGTAACGCACTTTGATAATAGTATCATCACGCATGTTTAATATAATAGTAGTTCTATTTGAATTTAAAATATTACAATTTTTCACTCAAAATATAAATTTAAATGGATGCTGCAACTGTGACTTGTTTTAACTTCGTCAATTTTACGAAGAATTTCGAAACTCATCCCCAGAAAAGGCAACTCATATACAAAATATCCTTATGATCTGTTAATTTAGCCTGAGATGGGTCTTTAAATTTGGATCCATGCATCAGTTTTCGAAAAAATGATCTAATAAATTTTGTACTCAAATCTTCAGAATAAGTTCAGAAACATCAAGTTCTTTTGTCATATTAGATAAGATTAGAAATTTTTGTATTACATGTCAGAAGGAATTTTAATAAGTTAAGTAAATATTGAGAATAACCTCTGGCATTGTTTCTTGAATTCAGTCATATTGTGGTTGTACACTGAAACACTGTGTAAATGTATAAGGTGTGGCATATTCATGAAACTGCTAGAAATGCCAGTAAGAACTCATACCCTCAGTCGCAGATCGAACAGAATTAATTGGGGTTACGGTTGACATATTGCAAGCAATTATCAAACACGATCTTCTGACTTGAATGTCGAAAGGTATTGCTTTATGCACCTCCAAATATAGTTTGAAATCTGTTTTCCTGAACAATTGTAATTCACTTTGCTCTATTCCTGTAGGCCGTACTGACCATATGAAAAAAAGCATGAAAATATGAAAATACTTCTGAAATCAATTATGTATAGAGAACACCAATGACATATTTGTGCAGATCTAAAAGTCATATTATTATTTATTTCAATTATTATTTCAATCATTTCAATATTTTAGTTTCTATAATATATCTATATAGATTAGTATTTGAGATCTGTAAGACTCAGATTATATAAGGAAAAAAGTGTTCTTTATTGTTCATTAGATGTTAAATTTTCCAAAATGAGACAAAACTTTTGAAGGGTGTAATTACATACAATAGCAATAGATTGGACGACGGCAGCGTTTATGACTTTGGATAATCCAGCCTGATTACTCAGCATTTATTGGGATGAGAAAACCGGTGCTAAAAACTTACGTTGAAGCGTCTTTTTTTGGACGTGGGCATTGGCCAGGTTAGAGCATGGCGCGTTGTGTGTAACTCAGCAAACGCGGAGTCCAACGTTCGAATCCCGCTGACGAAGAGTAAAATCTTCTGTGACTAATTCATTTAAAGTGATAAGTATTTCTGCAATATGTCAACTCTAAACACCGGAATATAAATCCATTTTATTAAACAAAATATTCTTTGCATTTCTGAATATCATATATGCAAGGATAACAACAAATTTTACACCAGTGTCTTCAGAAATCTACTTTTACGATTGACGACAAATGTTTATTCTTCTATTGCCTCATATTTTTTTAAAAATCAACTTAATGTAAAACTCTTTTTGACAGAATTTCGTCATCTTATGTTAATTTACAAAAACTTGATTTCCTAAAAACATTATTCTGAAGAATGATTCCCAGAATTTATTATTGACTCAACGTTGCAAAATTATTTCAGCAAAAACGATGAAATAAATCTAAGCTAAATTAACAGCTCCTAAGGATATTTGTATATGAGGTTGCCTTTCTGGGGAAAAGCAGTTACGAAATTCGACGTAAAATGAGTAATTAGTAACATATTGATTAAAGTTTAATTAGTATTATATTTGATGACAACAAAATGGCGACAATTATTTTAATTCAAGATAAAACTCCCATTACCTTTATTGGCTTCCATCAGTAACTACTCAGTTATAAGGCGGTGACCCCTCGCCGATGCCACCTACTGAAAACCAAATACGAAGTCTTCCACACGTATTGCTAGATAAAGTATTTCATTTAGAACTCATAGACATTTACATATCATTCCCTATTCAGCTATAAAGCTCATTCTCTCAGGAAGCCACCATTATACAGGATACCAATTTGAATATTGTCCCAAACTGATGACCCGATCTTCAGTTTTTAGAATCTTTGTATATTTATCTCAAACCGACCTTAAATGAAAAATCTAAATTAACAGTCTTTTAATACTAAAGTGAAAGTCTGTTGATGTTGAACTCTGACTGAGTAATCTGAAAGCATGAAACCACCGGGGGTAAGTACGACTTTGTCCTTTTGTTTTAATTCATTATGATGAATATTCGTCGCGATTTAAGAATTTTTATCATTATATTTGTAAGCCTTGAAAATGGGAAAAAGTATTCTTACCCAACAGTTCCTTACAATGAAAATATCGTAGAAACTTTCTTAGAGACTGACCAGCTTGTTTCTTGTGAACACCTATTCTATTTCTAAAGTTCTTCTAACAAACATAGGTATATATATATATATAGCTCATCATCACAGCAACAGCAAAAACAACAACAACAACAAACAACAACAAAATATTATTCTTCAACATAAATACATCTACCTAGCATTCCAAGGTACAGTAGTTGTGTGGTTCACGCGCCCAGCAACACAACAACCAAACAACAAAAATACGGTTATGTGCATATGCACATAACTTAATGTTATGCACATTAACATAACTTATAAGCACTTAGTTATACGATTAAAAAAAGTACAAACGTGTACTTAAAAAACGTGTGCGTGCTAATCTGCGTCCGGTGTTTGCTGCTACTCCTTAGAAAGTTAGAACACTGAACACCCAACATCTTAAACTTGTTTTAAAAGAGAACAAGTATATTCCATGTAAAATCACGAGAAAAGTAAATGACAAGAAGAAAAGGACAGGAAAGATATTAAATGTGTGCTTTCAAGGAGATCTATAGATTGGTAGAATTTTGTAGTAGAGTTAAGTAGGAGTAGTTAATAGTTGAAGTGGTGTGTTGAGATGTGGTGTGTTTTTTAATTATTTAGTTTTAATCATTTAATTTAGTTCTACAATTTTCAAAGTTTTAATCTAACACCTTGATAATTAATATATTCCACTTTAATTTCAGATATGTAATATGATTACAGTATAATGGATTCAGATGAATAAAATACGTACGTAATCTGTGTCAACGATGTTGAAGATAATTTATTCTTACTTTTTTTTAACTTTTTAACTTACAATTTACTCGGCGTACACTTCCACAGAAGAATCAAGTTCTCTTTATTTAGCCTTTAACTTTTGCTTTCAAGTCTTTAATGTAGTGTTACGAGTCTTTCAAATAAATTTTCCGTTCTAATGTCAAGTTTAAGGAGTGCTTTAGATTTTGTTTCTAAGTTTACATAGTAATTTACGTACATACGGTTTTAGATTTTCTTTCTATTTTACAAATAAGTATTATAATTTTTTTTAGTTTAGGTTTTAACGAATCACTTCATATTTTTTTGGTGTGATGTAAATTATGTATATTATATAATATTTGTTGTTGGGATTTAGTTTATGTTAAAATTTTATCCCGACTTCTTTGTTTTAGTCCGCTTTTGTCTATTATTGTTTGTGTGGTGTGGTGTTGTGTGTTGAGAGGGGGTGTGTGAGAGAGAGAGAGAAGTGAGAGAGTGGAGAGAGAGAGGAGAGTAGAAAAGGAGAGAGAGGAGAGAAGAGAGAGAGGATGAGAGAGAGATGGCAGAGTTGCATGGGCGCGGCTTTCTATTGGACTTCACCAATCATCGTGCTTAAAGTCTAACTTGCCTCTGTGAATATCACCTCTCTAACTTCAACCCTTAACCTTTCTCCTGTCTAGACCAGAGGCTAAAGAATTCACTCTAAACTCTTTAATGTATTCAAACTATAAATGTATTCATAATTTCGTCTGAAGGTGGAGTGGGCCTTATGTAAACATTAATTATCGTAACCTCTCGTGAATCTCGAATCTCCTAACTTCGATTGTTCGGCTCAAAATCTTTCTTCCTTCTATACAAAATCTTTCTTTCTGCTACTGTTCTCTAATAGAAACTGATTTTCACTGCTTCTTTAATATTTACGACTTCTACGAGACTGTATATCTCTCATCCAAGATACTGAGGTCCTCTATTTATGATTTCAATGTACACAACACTGAATGGTTGGTTCTCTCATACCGATTTAGTGGGGAAGGCCGAACATTCAGGGCATTCTCAACATTGATCAACTAATAAATAACCAACACTACATCCGGCTCCCAACCAATTCTGAACACACTTACCTATGTTTCACACTAGTCCTTCTCTCTTAAAATACACAACCTTCGCTCCTATATCGACCACAACCTCTATATCTCTTAATTTTTAAACGTTGTCTCTCGCAGACGCGCGCAGTCCCCCACTCGTTTTTCTGCACTTGACGGGCGATTTGGGCTTTGCGTTGCTTCTACGCAACTATAGTTAATGACTGCTTGGTCGTCTGGGTGACGCTCGATTCTGCATAAGTGAGCTGTAATCGTGATGGGGAGAGCATTTCATTCCTTCTTCGACTAAATCTTTCTCCTCAACATCCATGTTCACGTTGTTCTCGGCCTTCAGGCTAGAGACACGCGTTATCGGAGTGCAAAAATTCTCCGTTCTCTCTATCACTTCGTCTCAAATTTTCCAGCTAGAAATCGTTGCAGGATACTCTTCGACAAGCAAAGCGGGCTTTCATCAAGACGGAGAGAGGGGCTAGACCTCCTTGTTCTGCTACTGACTAAATCTTTCTGCCTCTGCCCAAAACATCTCTAATAACTTCTGTAAATCTCCTTTCCTCCTCTTATTCTATCTGATGCCTCGCTAACTCTCCAACTGAAAGGCCAATCTCTTGCCTCCAGTTCCCTCTACTCAACCCTGGACGATTCTGCATTCCTCCTCCTCCTTCTTCTCCTCTCAGAGCAAGGAGAGCGCTACACATTATCGGTTGCATGCTCCTGATATCTATGAACGTTAGGAAAGGCGGGTGGCCCGGATGCATTCTCCCCCGAGTTTGAGGAGTTTGCTTACGTGCTGACCCCGACCCTCGTTCAACTATATTCCTCTACTATTCTATACTATCACTTTCCCTCAGTGTTGGAAGCACCACATGTCTTCAACGTATTCCGAAAAAAGGAAAGCCTCTCTGATCCTTCTAAACTATCGCCCTATAGCCTCATTCATTCTATCTAAGATCTTCTGAAGCCTCTCAACTCTCACTTCTAGACCATCTAATTCATTCTCTTCTTCGAATGCCAGTAGGCTTGCGGTTCAGTCTACTGATATACTTCCTATTTAACCGATTATGGTTTTCCCTCTTAGGAACTACGGGGAGACTTCTGTGGCGCTGACATCCAAAGCATTTGACGGTTGCCGGCTCATGCCCTCAAGCTTCCCCCTTTGGTTTCCTCCTTCTCTTTGCTTACTATGTTTAGCTTTTTCAAGTCGCTCAATCTCGCTGTTGGTTGATGAGCGACTTTTCTTCTTTTCTGTCAATAGTGGGTCCTCAGTCTGTCTATCTCCTACATTTATATTCTAACCTAATATATCTCACCGACATCTAACTCTATCCACTCATATGCGATGACTCGACCCTTAGTTCTTCAACTCATTTCAATCTGCTCCCTCTTTTACTTCTAAATTGCTCTCCTCAATCTTTCCAATTCTATTCTCGCTAATCTGAATAGAATTGATGGGGTCGTCTCAACCTGTGAAATTTAATTCTTTAAAAACTAACTTCTACAAATCTCCCCTCTAAACACCTTCTACTTTACTAGTCTCTCGACGTTCTCTAGTCTCACATGTGAAATAAAAACATTTTTGGCCTCAACATAAACAAGAAAATAGTCTTGGAAACCTCACATACAACGGTTGCTAGGGCGGCCTTCAAAACTGAGTTGTTAGACTGCAGACTATTTTCCTTTCTCAATACTCACTATACAAGGATCTCATCCCGCCCGAGTACTTTCGTGTTCACCGCTTTGGACAGGTGCGAGCAAACCAAAAAAAAAGGCTTATAAACTGTTCTGTACTTTCATTCACTTGACCCCTCTATCTCTCGCGAGATGTTTGTCTTATTCTTCTTATAGTAATCGTGCGCAGGTGTCGATGAAGATTACCAACTCTGTACCTACACCTTAACGTGCGCGTGCGACAAGTGTCGTGTGTGCTGCTCCGGAGTTTAATATTGTAACTCCAGCTAGCTTTCGCTGCGTGCTTCCTTCTTTCCTGCCACCTTCTTTCTGTGGAACTCTCTTCATCTTCTTTTCCTCTGAATTTAATGCTCCTCACTTTAAACCTCGTGCTTTGGCCATCTGCGAAATTTGCGTTAGATGGTGACACTTTTGTTGCGTTTAACACCCCTCCCTGAATAGGCTCTGCCCGTGAGTGTTGTGACAACGATAAAAAAAAAAAAAAAAAAAAAAAAAAGAAAGATGGAAAGAAAGATTTTGAGGCATTGAAAACAACTTTATTCTCAATGCCCCAATTAGAAATCCAATTAGAAATTCGAGAAGATCAGAGATTAGTTGCTCCAAGGCTGTCCTTCTAGTGTGCTAACTCCTGTTGGTAAGATCTTTCAAAATGACAAGAATAATGAGTCATCACATAGTATGGATGAGATGAAGTAAATGACAGAGAAGGTTATAAATTGAAGGTAGAAAGTTGAGTGGAATAGACAATCCATCCCGGAGACAACTATGTTACTAGACTGATATAGAAGAACCCTGGCCGTCTTAGAACTTCTAAAGAAAAGACATATATACCTTTTTGAGAGCTTTCAACAGACAAAGATATATACGTAAAAAAGACAAGTTTTCAAATCAAAGGTCTTTGCTTAACTCTATCGAAGACTTTAGTTATTCTAGCGCCACAACGAAAGATTCACCAACATATAATAGTAATATATATATATACTATATATATATAATATAATATATATAAGACAATATATACATCTCTATAGAATAATATATATAATATATATATGATATTTATATTTATATATATATATATATAATATATATATATATATAATATATAATATATTTATAATATATAATATATATATATATATATATAATATATTAAATAATATATATATAATACTATTATAGTATAACGTATATATAATATATATGATTATATATAATATATTATATATATAATATATATATAATATTATATATATATAATATATATTATATACTAGTATTTATATTATATATTTAAATAATAATTATATAATATATATATAATTATTAATACTATATATATAATACGAACAAATATACTGGCTACTGAGAAAGATTGAAGAATGTTCGCCTCGAAAGAAAGTCTTGTAGATAGGCAATAATTGGTGTCGTTTGTAGCGGAAACAAAGTTGCGAAAGGCAAGGGAAAGCTGTGAATAGTTGAATATGAGACACATTTTATCCTAATTATCAATAGAGTGAGAAATCTCACCACACACACACATATATATATAAGAATATAATAATATATATATATATTATATATAAATAATATATTATATATTATATATAAGTAGTAAATATCATATATATATATATATAATATATATAATATATATATATTATATATAATATATATATAGTAGGTATTTTATAAACATACTTTAAGCTACGGAATACCTTTCCAAGTGGTTATGGTGTGCAATAGGTATTTACCATGACATTCCAGTGCCTAATGGTTCGCCTTTCTCTTTTCTTTCAATATTACACAATCCTCTTCCAGACAACACCTCAGACGTACTTATATCCTCGTCCTGATTCGAAGTTTGACATGCCAACAGGGGCCCTAATGTTACTGCTGTTCGTAAGGCTGACTGAACAGGACGGTAGTATTGGCTCCATTATCACCTTATTTCTGATAGCATGCTATTGTAGGCCTGACATGTCGTAATCCCTTAGCAACCACTATCTCGCAAATGATATGAATTATAGGACATGGAATGTCAGAGGAATAAATGTCGAGAAGAAGAGAAGATATTTTATTTTTAGAAAGGTTATAAATTTAATATGCCTACTGATAAAAATGAAATGGAAACGTAAAGATGTATAGTGTTGGTGTGAAATGGGCAGTGTAAAAAAGGAATGAGATTTGGAGAAAAGCATTCATTTTATTAGGACATGACCTACAGACTTATGATAGATTTTTGTTTGGAGTACTAAGAATTCTAATGGTTAAATTTAAGTTCGAAAGGTGATGTTTTGTTTATGTAATTATATGGTATCCATCTGAAAGGTGATGTGAGAGAGAGTACACTCTCTTCTGGAAATAATCTGAAGAAGTTTTAGAGTAGGGTAATTTAGGAAGCTCAGATGATGTGCTGCCATCTAATGGTTGGATAGATGATCAGAAAAGAGATGATATAACAAGAAAATTTGGGGTGACAGGACGGGAGGAAAATGAGAATGGAAGAAGGCATGAGATATTCTGGAGGCAAAGATATGTGATAAAGTAACACTTTCTCAAACATAAGTATAATTTAAAAAATAATTACTAGGTTTGGTATTTGTAATTAGAGATGGTTTCGAAGTTAAAAGAATGATTGATTGTGTATTGATGAAGAAGATGTTGAAGTATATGATAGATGTTTAAATCAGTGAGGGCTGAGGGATGAATATTGTATCATTCTGATGTCCTGTGTTAGGCATTAAGCAGCATACTTCGATCCTAAGAGGGTACAGATGTAAGAAGGATAGTGGGAAGAAAAGAGAGTGAAAGTAAGTGAAACAAGTTACCAATGGAATGAGTTAGTCAACTTTGGAAATACTTGTTCTGCAGATAACAACGAAATGAAAAATGCTGAGCAGGCAGAATTATAAATTGTGAGTATTGAAAAGAAATAAGTCGAATCCTACAAGTAGGAAGTAAGATTCAGCAGTGAATAGGGGTGGAATGAAGAGGGAAGCAAGGCTTTTAAAAGTAAAAGAGCGTGGTTAAGTGCTAAAAGTAAATGATGGAGGCTTGCAAAGCGACAAGATGTTTGAAATTCGATATTAAGAGAAAAAGAAAAGTTGAAAAGGCAAGAATAGGAAGGAAAAAGAGTGTGAAGAAAACCAGCTTTGGAGAAGAAGATGTAATGGGGCCTTGATTGTAAGAAGAAAAAAAAAGTTCCAGTTAGAAGAAAGTCTCATTTTGAGGGGAACAGTAGGGAGAGGAACAGGCGACGAAAAGGTATATCCTAAGAAATAGGCCAATAACGGTCCCAGTCCCCCATCCGCCCACACGGCTATACTTATGGAGAGAATGAAGAACAGTATGTGATGATGGCTTATAAAGGATCTCATAAGGGAAATAATTGATATATATACGTTATATATATATATATATATATATATATAATATATATATATATATATATATATATATATAATATATATATTATATATATATATATATTATATAAGTATATATTATCTATATATACTTCATATTGGCCGAGAGTCTCCAATTGAGATTGTATAAGGGTAGACCCACTGTCGCCGCTGGCATCATCTAAAAAAAAAAATCACTACTGGGTGGACTCAATACAATAAAAGAGCCCTTAATAATCGTATATGAATTTATAGAATTCAGCGTACATTGTAATGCAGGAGCAACTAAAAAAAAAAATAATAATTAGTTAAAAATTTTAATAAAATAAACGTCCAAATAGGTAATATTTATATTGTGATAATCTTTACGGTTAAGCAAGAAGAAACTAGAGGTTAAACATGATACCATAAAAAATAAACAGCGTTTTCCTTTATATCTTTTCATATTTCTTTAGGGAAACATAAGGAAAATAGATTGGACAAAAAAGATTAAAAATTTAAAAAATTAAAAATTAAAGTTTAAATTAATTTGAAAAATTAAAATTGCATATAAGGTTATAGTGTTAATGTTGCAAGGTGTACAGTTTAAGTCAAGCTGCAAATAAAAAATTTTAATCTTCTCAAGTTTGATTGAACATCGTGCTATATCACATCATCATAGTGTGCTGATGGTGTGGTGGTGCTGTGATTATATTTGAGTGTGTGTTGAATGCTGTGTGTTTTGTGTATTGTTAGTGTGCTGTTTGGTGTGGGTGAAATTGGATCAAAAATTTAAGGCGAGGGATGGGTGATGATAGGTGTGGAGAGTAGTTGGGTGTAGTATTGTTGTTGTGTGTGTGTGTGTTGGTGTGTGGTGGGTGTGTGTTAATCCAATTAAAACATTGGTAAATTAAATTAATTATTTGGGGGACTCATGAGGCGTGTGGAAACGTTCAGAAAAATTTGCGGAGGTGAGAGGGAGAAGACGAAGCAGAATATATCGTACATTGAAACTATGTTTATTCATTATTAATTACATGTTTATTCTTCCCTTAATCGTCACTATTTTATTAGGTTATATTCTTCTTGACAAGTGTTGTCCGGGGAAAATCCATTACAATAGATGCGCTGATTTCAAAAATGTATTCATTTGGTTATCATCTGTAGCTAGCTATCATTAGCAGACGTCTCTGTTCTCCT
>JABUQX010091541.1:25000-49134 GCA_015478945.1 Trachelipus rathkii | reverse complement strand
AGAGGCGACGATATGTTTTTGGGGACGAGATATCCCACTAGCACTATGCATTCTATACAGGAAAGATTGAAGAATGGTAAGACATACCGCCAGATATACCATGAAATTACGGGTCGAAATGATAAAGAATGGCAGGTCAAGATTGTTTAGTGAATGATATATGAAGTTGTGTAACACAGCGTTTATAGAGGGTATAGTTCCAAAGGATTGGAGAGCCGTAATAGTGCCCTTATATAAAGGTTAGGGAGATAACTGGAACTGTAGGAAGAATAGGGAATTAGTTTATTGAGTGATGTAAGGAAGATATAGCCTGGTAATTTGGTTGAAAGAGTGTGTCGAGTGACTGAAGGACTGATTGACGAATAACATGGTGCATTTAGAAGTGGTAGTGGATGTGCAGATCAAATTTTCACATTGAAACAAATGATTGAGAAAATGAGATGGAAGAATAAATTGTATTTAGGTTTTATGGACTTCCAATAGGCGTATGGCAGTATTAATAGGGAAGCTCTGTGGCACGTGTTAGTGATATTTGGTGTTGGTGGTAGGCTTCTGAATGGAATCAAAAGCATGTATGCCGATAATGAAGTGTGTAAGAATAAATGGAGTGGAAAATGAATGGTTTATTATTAATAGTGGAGTGAGGCAGGGATGTGTTATGTCTCCTTGGCTATTTACTTGTATGTGGATGGGATGATAAAAGAATGAGAAGGTATGGGTGGTAGAGGAAGGTGTTAGATTGATGGAGAATTGAAGAAGAGTGGAGGGTGCCCTTCTTATTGTACTCTGATGATTTGTTTCAGTTCCGAATCTGAAGAAAGTTTGCGAGGATTAGTAGACGGGTTAGGCAGGATGTTTAAAAGGAGGGATTTGAAAGTAAATCTAGAAAAGAGTAGTGAGCGAGGAGAGTCCGTGGTGTGAAATCATGTTCGATAATGAGAAACTGGAACAAGTATCGGAGTTTACATATTTATGCTGTATGTTAGATAAAAGGGAATGGATGCTGCAGTGTACGGTAGCAATGTAGTGCAATTAAATCTTCTTGAATACAAAGGGACTAAGTCTTGAGTACTCTAGGGTTTTGCATGAGGGTATGTTGTTATCGGTTTTAATGTATAGTAGTGAAACTATGGTCTGGAATAAGAGGTATAGATCTAAGGTACAATCTGTTCAGAGGGAAAAACTTAGGGGTGTGTTAGGTGAAAGAATTGATAAAATGAGGAATAAACGTGTTAGGGAGTTGTGTGGTGTGAAAAAAGGGTAATGAGAAAATAAACGAATGCATTAAGATGGTTTGGCCATATGGAAAGGATGAATGATAGTCTTTTGGCTAAGCGCATGTATATGGGTGAGTGTGCTATGAATCGACCGGCTGGGAGACTGAAAAAAATTGGATCCAGTTAGCAAAGGAATGTCTGAAGGAAAGGAATGCGAATTGGCAGAGGCTAGATGAAAGGTGCATAATAGGGGTGAATGGCCGGGTTTTGTGAGGGGGTTTGGTTGTGGGCCTTGCCCAGGGCATGAACCCCGCGTTGATGAGATCCCAGTGTGGATCCGCTGCAGTCTTGTGACGTCCTATTGTGGATTTTTTTTGACTGCAACGAGCTCTCAATTAAGGGAATGGAGGTGATGGTGGGGGGGAGGTTTTACTTTCGACTTACGTCATGATCTTCTACTTAACTCTCCAATTTTCAGTGCATATTACGTACCCTTACCCCACATCTAGTGGAGAAAAGGGAGTGGAAAGAAAAGGGAGGGTAAAGAAAGAATATATATATTTTGTAAATTGGTACAGTTAAATTTTTTTTTTTAGAACACTTAAAAATAATTAGAAGACTAAAGGCAATTTAAATACTGTTTTTTGGGGTGGGGGGAGAAAATGAGAATGGTAGGAAGGTTTGATTTATAATTTCTGTGAAGAGAGAGGTATGTGTGTAAGTAATACTTTCTTTAAACACAAGAGTATCCATAAGTATACTAGAGTTGGTGTAGGTAGAGATGGTATCGAAGTGAAAAGTATGATTGATTTTGTGTTGGTGAAGAAGGAGATGTTGAAGTATGTGTTGGATGTTAAATCAGTGAGGGGTTTAGGAATGGGATTATCGGATCATTATGTTGTTCTATGTAAAATTAAGTTTAAGTGGGGGCTTGATGGAGAGGGAAGGTGATACGAAGGAAGTAGGTAAATTAAGAGTGAGAAGATTAGTGAACAAGGAAACAGAAATTGTAAGAGCGCTCGCTAGTAAATCGGTTGAATGTGACAAGTTGATACTGAACAAATCTGGGGGCAAATGAAGGAGCAATTGTTAGTAGTGCAAAGGAAGTGTGTGGATGTGCTAAGTAGGAAGTAAGAATGTTAACAGCGAATGGTGGAATGAAGAGGTGATGAAAGCGGTTAAAGGTAAAAAAGAAGCGTGGTTGAATGTACCTAAAAACAAATGATGTAAGTTTCAATGGAAAGATGTTGAGAATTATATAAGGAGGAAAAAGAAATACTAAAAGGTTAACGTAGGAGCAAACAAGAGGTAATGAACAGTTTGGAAGGAGGATGAATGAGGAAATACAAGGAAAATAGGAAGCTCTTCGGAAGGAAGCGCGAAAGGTCTAAGAATGAGAATAAGGGGAATTGCTTAGAATAATGAATACGGATGATGGATGCATTTGTAACTGATGAATGGATTGTGAGGGGAGTGTGGAAAGAAACTTCGAAATCTTGCACAATATTAACAGTAAATGATGAGGTGTTAGTGAATGTGTTGTGTTTTGATGGTGCAAGAAGGATAGGTATTTTGGGGATGAGGTATTAGTAAGGAGGAGGTAATGGTAGGGTGAGAAAGTTTGAAGAATGGTAAATCTGCAGGTATAAGATGAAATTACTAGTGAAAATGATCAGAGCGGAGGCGAAGATGGTGATTGGTTTGGATTTGAAAGTTGTGTAATAAAGCGTTTATGGAGGTATAGTTTCCCCAGGGATTGGAGGAGAGCGGTAATAGTACCCATGTATAGGTAAGGGAGAAAAGGGAACTGTAGAAATTATAGGGGAATAAGTTTATTGAGTGTTGGTAGGGAAGGTATATGCTGGTATTTAGTCGAAAGAGTGCGTCGAGTGCTGAGGACTGATTGGTGAGAACAAGGTGCGTTTAGGAGGGTAGAGGATGTGTAGATCAAATCTTTACATTGGAAAAAATGATTGATAGAGAAAATGAGGGAGAGAAGAATAAATTATATTTAGTTTTATGGAATTTCAACAGGCGTATGATAGAGTTAATAGGGAGCTTTATGGCAGGTACTTTACTACTGGTGTTGGTGGTAGGCTTCTGAATGGAATACAAAAGTATGGTATGACGATAGTGAAGCGTGTGTAAGAATAAATGGTGTCAATGGTGGTTGGTTTAGGATTAATAGCGGAGTGGAGACAGGGTTGTGTTATGTCTCCTTGGTTTCAATGTGATATGGATGGGGTTATGAAAGAATTCGAGGTGGGGATGGCAGGAAATGGTGTTAGAATGAAATGGAGAATGGAGAGGAGTGGAGGGTGCCCTAACTATTGTATGCGGATGATTTGGTTCTGTGTGGGCGAATGGCTGAAGAGAGTTTGAGAGGATTGGTGAGATTTGGAAGGGTATGTAAAAGAAGGGGGTTTGAAAGTAAAACGTAGATAAGAGTAAGGTTATGTTGTGAGTGAGGACAGTCACCCCTCAGTGTGAAGTTATGTTGTGTGATGAAGCAGCTGGAGCAAGTGTCTGAGTTTAAATATTTAGGGTATGTGTTGGATGAGAAGGGAACGGAAGATGCAGAGTGTAGTAGGAAAGTTGTGAATGGCAGGAAGGTTGCTGGTGCAATTAAATCGTTGGTGAATGTAAAGGGACTAAGTCTTTGAGTGCGCTAGAGTCTTACATGAGGGTATGTTGTTACCTGTGTTTATTGTATGGTAGTTTGAGACTATGGTCTGGAATAAGAAGTATCGAATCTAAAGTTACAATGTGTTCAGATGGACAATCTTAGGGGCATGCTAGGTGTGAAAGAGAATTAATAAAGTGAGGAATGAACTTATATGAGAGTGGTGTGGTGTGAAGAAAAGGGGTAATGAGAGAAAAATGAAAGTATGTTGAGATGGTTTGGTCATGTGGGAAAGGATGAATGAAAGTCGGTTGGTTAAGCGATTATAGTGGAGAGTGTGTTGGGAAACGAAACGGGCTGGGAGACCGAAGAGAAAGTGATTGAGTCGGTGGAAACGAATGTCTGAAGGAGAGACATGTGAGTTTGGCAGAGGCAGAATAAAGTGCATAAGGAGAGAATGGCGGGGGTTTTGTATGGGGGCATGGTTGTGGCGCCACCTGGGCAGGGGATGAACCCTACATTTGACGATTTACCATAGTGAGGGTCCCTCGCGGTTCCCCGCGGTCCAATGCGATGCTCTAGGGTGGATTTTCTGTCTGTGACGAGCTCTCACTAATTATGGTACAAGAGGGGCGGTAAGGCTGGGCTTTCTTTTTCGACGTTTGTCATGTCTCCTAACTGCTTTTCTTTTTCCGATGCTTGTACAGCACTTTACCCCCAATCTTGGGGCAAAGAGGAAGTGAAGAAAGAAAGAAAGAAAAATAATTAGAAGACTAAAGGCAATTTAAATACTTACACATTAACCTTAAGGTTTTCCCAATTCAATTGAACAATCGAAATAGCCTATATTTAAAACATTAAACACTTGCATCAATTCTTACTAAATTATCTTTCAAGTAATTTATTCACGTTTCAAAGGCTGAAAATTTAATTGAATCATGAATTTGACTAGCAGGATTTAAATAATCACAAAGAGCGTTATTTGTTTTAATAATAAATTGAAAGAGACTGGTAAAGTTTAATCGAGATGGAGTTCACACTATACCTCAAACATCTGCACAGCAGTTGACTATTAAACACACATATTAAGACAGTCACACATCAAATGCTCTTTACCTTCTCGTTGATGAGCTTCATGCATAGCTAAAAGGCTGATTTAGAACTGAAAATAAGAATGGATGTAAATAAATGTATCTCAATTTAAAAATAAACGTTTTTGAGTGTAAAATTATAACAATCAGTTTACAGCAATTAAAAACAATAAATTAAATACCTTGCATATTTTCATCATGAACCACAAGCTTTTATCACATCTGAAGATATAACCAACCATAAACATTTTATCTCCAGTTATTCTCGACAAATGAAACAAAATGATCATTTGCTTCATTCCCTAGAAAATAGATAATAATAAAAACGAAGGATATCAGCCCGAATAAATATTTCCTAATATCTAAATTTAACTGAAAAGTCACTTTTAACAATATATCGCAAACGGCTATTTAAGTTTCAACACAATAAGCAAAGTAAAAAAACAAGAAATATTTATTAGCATAAAACAAGGTATTAGTTTCTTGTTGTATACTTCAATTAAACAATTATATAATATATATATATTATCTATATATAATATATACCGTTATATAAATTAGTGTTGCACCGATACCAAAATTTTCGTCCGATACCGATACCGATACAAGTTATCACAATTTTATTCACTACCGGATACCATGCCGATACCGTACCATGAATTTTTGCCGATACGCCCGATAAACGACTACCGATTACTGTTTTACTCCTATAAAATAATGGCCTAATATATATTAATATAATATATTATATATATATATAATATATATATATATATATCATATATATATATATATAATATATATATATATATATATAATATATATATTAATATATATATCGAAGCACTGGTTTTATGAAACCTACTATTCTCTACACTGCAAGCGGTGCCAGGCCATAACCTGCTCTCGCATTAGATTCCATCACGTATTAAAAATAAAATAAGTTTTAAAATTATATACTATATATATATATATTATATATATATATATACTATATATATATATATATATAAGTATATATATATATATATATAATATACTATATACTATATTTAATATATATATATATATATATACTATATAATATATATAATATATATATTATATAATATATATATTATATATATAATATATATATTATACAATATATAATACTATAGCCGTTTTCATTTTTGTATTTGTGCTTACGAAACTAAAGAAATGCTCGAGTTTGCGTTCGTTTTTGTCAAACTTACCGAAAATCGCAAGAAATAGGCTCACCAAACGTAAGGAATTTCCCTTATTCTGAAACATTAGAAACACTGTCCTTGCCGAATTTAAGCGTTCTTACGAAAAATGTAACAAACAAGAATGGCCGTCTTGTGTCTGATATTGGTGAATGTTTCAATTTAATAAATCAGCTTTTAAATCTAAATATCTTCCAAATGAATGAAACATCACAAATACTAGATCATTATTGTTAATATAAATCATTTGTAATTTTTTTTATTTCTGTTTATTCCAAAACCACGTGCTCCATCACAACAGCTGATTCCAATTGTTTAAAAACAAAAGTATACCTAGCACGAAATCGCGGTTGATTTAAATTTGAATTCCCTGACTATCCTGACCAAATTCGCAAATTTTCCCTGACTCAGCCGTGTTCGTTATATTTTTGGCGTATAAAATATCTATTAATCATTATTGCAGCCTATTTACTCAGTCATACCAATTAAATTTATTGAAAATTTACTTTAGAAATTGTTCATCATCATAGATGAATTTAAAATTTTTTTTTTTTTAGTAATCGACCTAAACCTTCCCTAATTCAACGACTTTTTTTATTTTTTTCCAAAAAGTGAAGAAGTTTTATTATACAAAAAGAAAATAAATTTAAAGCTTACATTAATAGCCTAGGTGAATAACGTCCATTGTGATCCCAAAAGTTCTAAATTGGGAGGGAGATTTAGGTTAACTTTTTCTCAAGCATCTGAATTTTTGATTTTATAGCGTCTTCTTGTGTCAAAGCTTTGTTTTAACATCTTCTCTGCTCTTTTAAGTTTCTTGTCTTGTATGAATAATTTTCTTTTTTTCTTTGAGATGTTCTTCATCTCTCCTATTGGTAAGCTCTTACATTTGTCAACATTTTTTGAGTGATAGGAACTTAATGAATACTTTCATGAGATCTTATAAGCATTGTGCACTGTTCTTTGAGAAATCAAGACTATGTTTTTTCAGATTTTCTCTACTAAAATGGCTTTATTTACAGAAAACCGCTCCTTCCACGGTCGCATTTCCATGGAAAAATATCAAGTCCTAATATTAATAATTTGGCCACCATTCCGCATAACTTTGATTCCCAGGTACATAGAAGAAAAAAATTCATCAAGTCTCTTAGAAGACAGTCACCATCCAAAAAATATTTTGAAATTTTAATTCAAGGGTAGAATGAGCTTCACTGCAAAGTAGAGTTCATTGTGCTTTTGCTTTATCAGCAACAGAATCTGTGATTCGCTATTGTGTACAATGCCTCTAGCAATAGAGCAAATCTGTTTCCCTTGTTCTGGCTGATGAAAATTATACTAGGTATCCAATGATGAGGCCCTTGGAACAGGCCCTTGGTAAATTCAGAGGACATCTTTTCTAATATCTTTTTTGTCATTTTGATTAGCACACAGCCTGGAATTCAAGTTTGAATTATAGGATATTACTTTTCATTCGAAGTGATTCTTTTGGGAAGTTTTTTTTTGTTTTGAAATCCAAGATTAATACCTTTTACATCACGAAAATTGTCTTTTGTCATGAAAATCTAATACAAAAAGCTTAGTTGTTGTAAGCAAGTTGTTTAAGTGGACTTAAGAAATCTTTCCATAATATTTAGTACGAGAACATTGTAAATCTTGTGAGCAGGAATGGACCCCAGTTTGGGTCAGGACGTTGTTTGGAAAACCCTTTTTCGTAAAAAAAATTGAAAACAAGTTTAAAAACTTGGGGTCTTTTTCCTAAAGGAGAAAAAAGCATTTTAAAAAAGCCAGTTGGGTGGCATTTTTAGAATACATCTTGGGTTGAACAGAAACATTTTGATAATGGTCGGTTGGTGTTCTGGGAGAGAATTTCGTTGACAACCAAATTAACAAATCCACAAAAAAAAAAAAAAAAGAAAAAACCCTCAAAAAGTATAATATTCCTAAAGAGAAAAAGATATATAAACAGATTAAGTCTTAAGTCATAAGTCATACAGTCTAATACACACAGCCATATACCAATCACCTTCAATCGGAAGGACTGAACCTCCTAGAACAGACCATACGGACAAGATACTGAAGAATCGTAGTGTAATAGTGAAACTCGAAAAAGAAAGAACAGAAATTCTCAAAGAAGATAGTATTATGGGATGTCGTTCCTCACCCATCTCTTTGTATTCACATTATTAAATACATCTCTCATTACACACAATTTTACAGTAAGGAAAAGAAATATATCAAAAATATGTAACTGTCCATCGATCATTCTTCATAATGTTTTGAAATCTTTTAAAATTATCCCGGACTTGTTTTTTGGAATTTTCTGACTTTCAGCATCTCTTAAAACGCTTCCCGTGCAACTCACCCTAAGACTGAGTACTTCATTTCCCACTGAGACTAGTTCCGAGAGATTGTATTGATACCTGAACAACGGAAAGGTATAATACTTATGGGAAACGGAACTGTGTAATCATTTTCTAACTCGAGCCGTAGTAGGCAACAAAGTGAACATGGAAAAAAACGAAACAACTGTCTAAATTAAAAGCAAAGAAATACTAAAATTCATTCCTACCTGCTTGCGCAAACGGCATTACGTATTGAATTAACATAGTATGACATTAAGGACATATAGAACTAAATTTAGTGGCCGCATGAGAAATATTGTACGTTTATTCTTGGCTACTTCAGTGAGTGCGCGGAGCGCCACTATAACTTGGACACCTTATGGACTAACTCTTACTGTATTTTTCGTGATCTCTTTTCACACTCAAGTAAATTGCAGTCTAAAAAGGGGTCGCCGCATACACCCATAACCCTATTGGGTATTTTCTGTTCTCGACTTGGAAGTTTTCCGAAATGAAATCACGTGTGGCTGCCGGTAAAATTTTCTATAGCTTTAGCCCTTTATCCCCCAAACCTTTTTGATAAACTATGTTTACTCTTGTTTTCTCTATTAACATCTGTGTCCGCTACTGTAAAACTCACTGCATATGATGTTCCTAAACTTCTGTTTATGCTCGGTTTCCCTACATAGGACCCCTTTCCAAATGATCTTTCACTTTCAGATTAGAAAATATCTTAAACAAACTTTCCACAATGCAAAGTTTCTTATATCTTTATTAACAACAACTCACTTGGCAGTTTCTTTAAGATTAAAGAAAGCATCCCATGAACTTGAGGTCACAATATCGTTTACAAATATAAATGTGGCCAATTTGTAACATCGACTATGATTTAAGAGTCAAGACTTTTCTTAAAACTAAAAGTGCGAGTCTTCAACAGCATGGCGCATTTCCTTTCGAACTAATCTCCCAATCTCTCAACCAGAGAATTTAGCTGTCAGAAATCACTATGACCTCAATAGGCACGGTATATCTCTTCAAAAATTCTCGATATTCTCCATTCTTCAAAATTCTTCTAAAGGTGAAGAACTTAAAAATTTGAAATCTTTTTTATATAAAAACACTTAACCTACACTTAATATCATAAGACTTCGTTTTGGCACTCCCTGATGCCCTGTACTATGGCCCTGATAATTTTACTTGAAGAGCAAAAACGAACTTACAATTTTCTGGTGCGCAGGTGGTGACGTATAATCATTATTGTAGTATGATCGGTATTCGATAACCACGCACTCATTACTAGATAACAAATAGTTTTATATTACAAAAATTGATCAACTTATTGTGATGGAGTTTATGATTTGGAACAAATACTGAGAGTAATTGTAAGCGTGATGGTGCGTCGTATTGAAAATGAATAATTCCTCAATTCAAACGGCCTACCACAAGCGTCGATGTGGACTATGCATTTTCAGTTATATATCAGAGACGCAGTGCTCATACTCTTCAACGGTCAAGGGGAAACTGGCTCGATAACGCGTTATAGACATCGTCATCTAGGTCCACGCAATACTTCATTATTACATATAGAGTGGGGATGTAAGCCGAGTTGTGTAGCGCGTAGTTGGTGCGGTATATCGCGCAGTAAAGAAGTGGCATGGACGAGACTACCTTCTCGACAATTAATCGAGTCATTGAAGAAACTTTTAAAATTCTCGTTCCGTCTGATAGCAAATGTGCGAAAACCTCCCTATCAAATTAGCTTTCCCGTGAATGGTGTTGAAAGCTCAAAAACCTTTTCAAGTACCAACACCACCTTTCCAGTCACTGCGGAACATGTACGTGAAACTATATATAATAATATAGTATATATATATATATATATATATAGTATACTATAAATATTAACTATATATATCTTATATAATATATATATATATATATATATATATATATATATATTAAATTATTATATATATATACTATAATATATATAATAATATAGTAAGTTAGATAATTATTACATCTGAAGATCAATTTAGAAAGACGTCAAAAATGTGTGGTACGGTAAAGGTATCGCAAAATTTTGCGATACCGATAACCGATACCGATACTACTACTATTACTACTATACTCCAACTCCTCCGATACCGATACCGATACCGATACCCGCAAAAAAGGCCGACCGATACCGATACCACCGATACCGATACCGATACCATGGTATCGGTTGTCTCACTAATATATATTATAGCAATTTACATATACTATATGACTAATATATAATTTTCAAACTATAATAACAGTATGACTTATATATTATTATAGTATACATATATACGATAATTATATATATATACTTATATATATATAATATATATATATATATATATATATATATATTAATATATATATATCTAGTATAACATATAGATATTGGACTCTACTTTCTTATCTTTCTTATCTTCACCATTCCTCTTTGCCCCAAAAGATTGGGGGTAAACGTGGTGCATAGGTTACAAGCTCGGAAAAAGAAAGCAGTAGAGGAAGAACATAGACAAAGAGGATCGGAAAAGAAAGCACCATGCGCTTACAGGAGCCCAGGGACCTCTGTAAACTATAATTTAGCTGAGAGCTCGTCACAGACAGAAAATCCACCCTAGAGCATCATGGGACCTCGACGGGACCCTCAAATGGTAAATCGTCAATGTAAGGGTTCATCCCTGCCCCAGGTGGGTCCACAACCAATGGCCTCACTACAACCTCGCCATTCTCTTCCTATCATGCACGGCTTTGATCGTTCGCCTCGTCGACGAGCACTCTCAGATCACATTTCTCTCCTTCAGGCACTTGTTCATTCCGATCAATTCCACATATTCTCTGTCGATCTCACCAGCGGGTCGATTCAACACAACCTCACCACTATTATAACATCATCCGCTTCACCAACATAGACTATCATATATTTTACATTTCGTATCACCAACAATGAACATTACAAGCCATCTCAATGATACTCGGATTCATGTTTATTGCGTTCTATATTTGTAACCCACGCCTAAAGGTGGCATTCACACCCACCAGCGCTCGCTAACTCCTACCGAGCGGCATACCATACCACGGCTTCCAATTGGCCTCTGCGTTTTAATCATTTTCATATCTCACACCTAGCACACCCACCTCACAAGGATTGATCCACTAGAGCTGAACACCATTGACTTTAAGATCTATACTTCTTAATTCCAGACGATAAGTCTCACTACTATACATTAACACAGGTAAACAACATACCCTCATGTAAGACCCTAGCACACTCAGACTTAGTCCCTTTGCATTCACCAACGATTTTAATTGCACAGCCACCTTCCTGCCATTCACAACTTCCTACTACACTCTGCATCGCTCCGTTCCTTCTCATTCCAACATATAACCCTAATATTTAATCAGACACACTAACTCAGATTGTTTCTAGCTGCTCCCCATCTAACATAACTTCACACTGAGGAGTGTCCTCACTCACAACCATAACCTTACTCTTATCCACGTTTACTTTCAAGCCCCTCCCCTTTTACAAACCCTGCAAATCTCTCTACCAATCCTCCTCTAAACCTCTCTTCAGATTCGCCACACAGAACCAAATCACCGCATATAATAGGTAGGGCACCCTCCACTCATCTCCATTCTCCACCATTCTAACACCATTTCCTGCCATCCCCACCTCAAATTCTTTCATAACCCATCCATATACAAATTGAATAACCAAGGAGACATAACACAACCCTGTCTTACACCGCTATTAATCCTAAACCAATCACCATTGACACCATTTATTCTTACACACCGCTTCACTATCGTCATACATACTTTTGATTCCATTCAGAAGCCTACACAACCATATATCACTAACACCTGCCATAAGCCTTCCCTATTAACTCTATCATGATCGCCTGTTGAAATACATAAAACCTAAAATACAATTTATTCATCTTCTCCTTATTTTCTCATATATATTATATTTATATAATAATATATAATATATATATATTAATATATATTATAATATATATAATATATATTATATATATATATATATATATTTAACCAAAGTTCCCTTACAGAAACCAGCCACTCCTCTAAACACCGCAGCAATCGACAGGCAATGGAGCGCCACAAGAATACCCTATAATATTATATATATATATAAAAGTTACATTATTATACTATCAGATTGATATATATATATATATATATACTATAATATAATATATCTTTCTTTCTTCTTTCCAACCTTCTCTTTCCAACTCATATGATTGGGGCGTAAGGTGCGTTTACAACATCGCGAAAACGAAAAGCGTAGGAAGCAACATGACAATACGTCCGAAAAGAAAGCCCAGACCTTACGCGATCCCCTCTGTAACCATTAATTAGTGAGAGCTAGTCGTCACAGACAGAAATCCACCCTAGAGATAGGACCCGCGGGAACGGACCACCCTCACTATGGACAAATGTCCAAACGTATCCCCTCCCAGCGTCGGGCCACAACAACCCCATACGAAACCCGCCATCCTCACTCACCAGTCACTAATCTTAGCCAATACAGCATTCTCTCCTTGCAAGATCAGACATTCGTATCACTCCTGACTCACATCACTTTACTCTCGGTCTCAAAGCCGAATTGTTATTCACCAACTCCCTCTCCACCTTATACAAGTCCGCTTAACCCAACCGACTTTCATTCATCCTTTCCAACTGACCAAACCATCATCACATACTTTCTTTAATTCTCTCTTTCACCCCCTTCTCCTTCACACACACACACCAACTGGGCGTCTAATACCGGTTCATTCCTACATTTAATATATTCTTTCACAACCGGTAGTTAGCATGCACCACTATAGATTGTCCATACTATGAACACATTGAACTTTAGATCTATCACTGGTCTCAGGTGCCAGACCTCTATAGTCTACCTATATTATCAATAAAAACACAGGTAACACGATAGCCTCATGTAAGACTCTAGCGCACTCAAAGACTTAGTCCCTTTACATTCACCAACGATTTAATTGCACCACCACCTTCCTGCCATTCACAATTCCTATGACAACTCTGCATCATCGTCTCTTACTCGCAGGTACAAACATACCCCTAAATATTTAAACTCAGACAACTTGGCTCCGCTGATGCTCATGCAACTAAACATAACTTCAACCCTAGGAACTGTCCCTCACTCACAACCATAACCTTACTCTTATCTACGTTTCAAATTTCAAACCCTCCTTTTACATCACCCTGCCAAATCTCTCCACCAACCCTCTCAAACTCTTCTTCAGATCGCACACACAAGACCAAATCATCCGCATACAATAGGTAAAGGGCACCCTCCACTCCCTTCTAATTCTCCATCATATCTAACACCAATTTCCTGCCCTCCCCCACCTCGAATCTCATTCATAAACCGCATCCACCTAAATACACATTGAATAACCAAGGCGACATAACACATCCTGTCTTCACTCCGCTATTAATCTAAACTCTAATCACCTTAGACACCATTTATTCTTACACGACGCTTCACATCGTCATACATACTTTTGAATTCCAATTCAGAAGCTACCACGACACCATAAAATCAGCTAAATACCTGCCATAGAGGCTTCCCTATTAACTCTAATATACCGCCTGTTGTAAATCCATAAAACGATAAATTATAATTAAATATAAATATATATTATATATATATATATATATATATATATAGATATTATATTATAGTATAATATATATAGTATATATAATATATATATATATATATATATATTTTATATTTATAGTTAACATATATTATAATATATATATATATATATAATATAATATATATTATAAATATATATAAGATATTATATTACTATATATTAGTATTATATATCTATACTAAAATATATATTAGTATATACTTACTTATTTATATATATATATATATCTATATATATATAATAATACTATATTATAATATAATATATATATATATATATTATATATATATATATATATATATATATAATATATATATATATTATATATATATATATATGGAAAATTTACAGCAGTTTTAACCTTTAATCCTGTTTGTAATATTAATCATTTTTGTAATTTACCGCAGTATTATAATTAAACAATCAATAATAGTTTTATTTTTATTTAATACATCAACACTTGTTTAAACTTTCTACAACAATTTATTGCACTTATTAACTTTTCACATAAAGCATCTAAAAATGTTAAACCAAATTCTTATTTAATATCTAAAAATCGGAGAGTCGAGCTTTCGAGCATCTTTCCTTCACAATGACTCCTTTTCATAGCACTGCGCAAATTTTCGATATGTTTAAGATGTAATTTATTTGAGTTGTCCATTTCGAAGTTGATTTAAAGCGCTATTTTGGCAGTAAAGTTTGCGGCTTAAATGATGCTCATTCTGTATTTGGTCTATTTGATGCTCTCCCGCAAATGATATTACTCGATTTTTTCTATTTTTTATCAAGAAAGATTCCATTATTTTTTTCTCTGCTGTTGGTGTTATTAATATATGGTTATCTTTTTATATTGTTAACACGTTGATGAGATGGCTTATTTACTTTTGTCTGTGTTCAGTGTTAAAGGCGGAAATTTTGTTTCATAACTGTTTGGATGATCGTGTATTTAATGTTTGAACTTTTTCTTGTGGTTAACTTGGATAGTTCATGTCCATATATACTTTGGAATCAAAGTTCCGTATGCAAGGATAATAATATATACATGGTGGACTTGTGGGTCATTTGGTTTCGGAGGTTTCATTAAAGAGGACAATATCAGAGTCATCCACAGAGTCTTTAGCGTTAAGTGATAGTTCTTTGGATAATTAGGGTTTGAATACAATTTCAGGAAATGGAAATGATCATGATAAATCATATCAATGTTTTGTTTTTTGTTGTACTGTTATTTCGATAAAGAACAATTTCAATTTATGCTTTTTTGTGTGCCTTGTGTATTTTTCTGGATAATTTTAAGTTTGGTGAAAATGTTTTAATGTGTTGTAAGCTCAATTGTTTTAAATATTGTGGGGAGCAAACGTTGTAAGCTCGTAAAAATAGAGAGGATAGAGTGGCTATCTTGGTGTGGTATGTGTGTACGGAGTACCAATGTATGTAGTTAGGTTGAGAGGTTGTTTTCTGTATACAGAGGTAGCTAATTTATGTGTGTGGTTTTTGTGTATTAAGGTATCTAAAAACTGCAGGGTATTGTTAGTAGGTTATTCTATGGTAAATTTAATCTGTGGGTTAATGCTGTTTATGTACACAAATATGTATGCTATTAAATATGTTTGTATGTTGTGAGGAAAATTTGCTAGAAAACTGTCAATCACAATTACTTAGCCATCTAGTGTTGTTGAGTAGTGGATGAGAAAGTATGTTCAATACGGTGTATCTAGCAATTATCCAATGAAAAATTATGCTACAGTCATAGGCGGAGGAAGAGAGGGAGCCATACTCAGGACCTGTTTTCTGTTTATAATTTAGTGTTTGTTTCTCGATAGTTGGAAAGAATTATGTTCTAGAAGTTTGGTGTAAATTAAGGATTTAAGTTTGAAAGGGTATGTTGGAAAGAGATTTGTTTTTGTTCAGAGACGTATCCTAGTGAAGAAGGCTTAGAGCAATGTTCAAAACGATAAAAACCGAGTACAGAAGTAAATAAGGATATAAATCAAAAACTGAGAAACGTGTGTGTGACTATTGTTGTGTTGTTTATTGTATTTATTCTGTTTATGAAATCTGATGTGTTTTTTATATGAGAATTTGAAATTTGTCCAAGAAGAGGTTTAAGTATGTTGGCTAAATATTTTGAAAGTTTGTAAGTATTTCCGTTGGTGTTTGCTATGATGGGACGTAGAGGTGTGTTAGTTTTGTGTGTTTTTGGTACCCCGTAAAAATGTGGAATGTTGGTCATGTATGCATTAAGTGTTTTACTGAGTGTTGGTTTATCACTTAGAATGTTCTTCAGTTTATTGTTAAAAGTTTGTTGTGAATTTTTATGAGGGTTTTTGTTTAGTAAAGTATATGTGCTAGTGTCTGTAAGTTATTACATTTGTTTAAATAATGACCAACATTCCACATTTTTACGGGGTACCAAAAACACACAAAACTAACACACCTCTACGTCCCATCATAGCAAACACCAACGGAAATACTTACAAACTTTCAAAATATTTAGCCAACATACTTAAACCTCTTCTAGGACAAATTTCAAATTCTCATATAAAAAACACATCAGATTTCATAAACAGAATAAATACAATAAACACTCAAACACACACGTTTCTCAGTTTTGATGTTATATTCTTATTTACTTCTGTACCGGTTGAAAAATGCTCTAAGCCTTCTCACTAGATACGTCTCTGAACAACAAATCTCTTTCCAACTACCCTTTCAAACTATTAAATCCTTAATTACACCAACTTTAGAACATAATTTCTTCCAACACGAACAACACTATTATAAACAGAAAACAGGTCTGAGTATGGGCTCCCCTCTCTCTCCCATACTCAGCAATATATACATGGAATTGCTAGAACACTATTACATACTTTCTCATCCACTCCTCAACAACACTATATGGCTAAGATATGTGGATGACATTTTTCTAGCAATTCCTCACAACATACAACATAATTTAATACATACATACATAAACAGCATCAACCCACAGATTAAATTTACCATAGAATTACCTACTAACAATACCCTGCCGTTTTTAGATACCTTAATACACAAAAACCACACACATAAATTAGCTACCTCTGTATACAGAAAACCAACCTCTCAACCTAACTACATACATTGGTACTCCGTACACACATACCACACCAAGATAGCCACTCTATCCTCTCTATTTTTACGAGCCTACAACGTTTGCTCCCCACAATATTTAAACAATGAGCTACAACACATTAAAACCATTTTCACCAAACTGAAATATCCAATAGAAAAATACACATAGCACACAAAAAAGCAAAATGAAAGTTTTTTACGAAATAACATACAACAAAAAACAGAAACAAGATTACCCATACCACACATATACAGAAAATATAAGAACTTGTATTATAGAACATCACTTTAGTTAAATCCAATAATCAAAATCCTAAAAGAATTTTAAATGACTTTTCATTGAAATATACAATTCACCATGTATAATCTTATCATACCTTGCAACAACTGTGATTCAATATATATAAAGGAAAAACTTATCAATTACACCACAGAAAAAAGTCAACATAAACACGATCTTCCAAACAGATGAACAAAATTCCCCTTTAACACAACACAGACAAAAAAAATAACCATCTCATCAACGTTAACAATATGAAAAAAATTACCAATATTAATAACACCAACAGCAGAAAAATAATGGAATCTTTCTTAATAAAAAATAGAAAAAATCATAATATCATTGCGGGAGAGCATCAAATAGACCAAATACAGAATGAGATCATGAAACAATCAGCCTACTATAAAAAAGCGCTAAACCAACTGAAATGACAACTCAAATAATTACATCTTAAACAACGAAATTTCCAGTCTTGAAAAGGAGATCATGGTGGAAGGAAGATCTCGAAAGCTCGACTCTCCGATTTTTAGATATTAAATAAGAATTTTTTAACATTTTAATGCTTTAGTGAAAGTTATAAGTGCAATAAATTGTTTGTAGAAAGTTTAAACCAAGTGTTGATGTATTAAATAAAAATAAACTATTGTTGGATTGTTTAATTATATACTGGGTTATTAAACAAAATATTATATTATAATATATATATAAATATATATATATATATAAATATATATATATATATATATATATATATATATATATATATATATATATATATATATATATATATATATATATATATAATATATATATAAATATGTATATATATATATATTATATATGGGAGGATATGGAGGGTATAGTTCCAATGGACTGGAGGAGAGCATTAATAGTAGTAGGGAGAAAAGGAGAACGGTAAAAATTATTGGGGAATTAGTTTATTTGTGTTGTAGGGAAGATATATGCTGGTATTTTGGTCGAAAGAGTGCGCGTGTGACTGAAAGACTGGTTGGTTGAAGAACAAGGTGGGTTTAGAAGTGGTAGAGGAATGTGTGGATAATATTTTAACATTGAAACAAATAACTGAGAAAATGAGAAAAAGGAAATAAATGTATTTAGGCTTTCTGGATTTGCAAAGCGAATTGATAGGATTAATAGGGAATTCTATGGCAGGTGTTAGTGATATAACGGTGTAGTGGTAGGCTTCTTGAATGGAATCAAAAGTATGTTGAACGATAGTGAGCGTGTGTAAATAAATGGGACTCGAAAGTGATTGTGTTTAACTATTATAGCGGGAGTGAGCAGGATGTGTTATGTCTCCTTGGTTATTCAATTTGTATATGGATGGGGTTATGAAGAATTAGAAGTGGGGGTGGCAGGGATGGTGTTAGAATGATGAGAATGGAAGAGAGTGGAGGTGCCCCTACTATTATATGTGGAGTAGATTTTGTTTTTGGGTGGCGAATCTGAAGAAGAGTTTGAGGAAGGAATTGGTAGAGAGATTTGGCAGGGTGTCGTAAAAGGAGGTGTTTGAAAGTAAACGTAACTAAGAGTAAGGTTATGGTTTGTTTAGTGAGAGCATCCTGGAGCTGAAGTTATGTTAAGACGTGGTGGCGGAATAGCCACTGGAGCAAGTGTCTAAGCCTTTAAATAATTTTAGGATATATTTATTCGGTAGGATGAAAGGGCAACGGACACGGGATGAATGCAGAGTGTAATGAGGAAAGTTGTGAAAGGCAAGGAAGGTTGGCTGTTTTACAAATATATTCAAATCGTTGCGTGGACGTAATAAGTGGACTTTAAGTCCCTTGAGGTGGCCTAGGGAATAACATGAGAGTATGTTGTTACCCCTACCTCTCACTGAATTAAGTAGTTGAGAGTACCATTAACTCGATCTGGATAAGGGATAATCAGATCTAAAGTAAGAATGTGCTCTCACATAAATGGCATAAATCTTTAGTGCGTGTATAGGTGTGAGCACGCCACTCAGACTAGAAACACATGGAGAAATCAGATTACTGAGTGAATTAGAGAGTGGTGTGGATGTGAAGGAAGGGGTAAATGAGAGATAATGAAAGTAACGTTGAGATGGTTTGGTCATGTGGAGAGGATCGGATGATAGCTCCCGAGGTTGGTTAGCGGATGAGCTATTGTGACTGAGTGTGTCTGGAATCGACGCCCGGGGCCGGGAGACCAAATGAAAGAGTGGATGATTTGTCAGTAAAGGAATGCAATGGAGGAAGAAATGTGAGTTTGGCAGAGGCGAGAAGAAAGGTGCAGGTAATAGGATAGAATGGCGGGGTTTTGTGAGGGTTTATTATTGTGGCCACACCTGGGCAGGAGAGATGGAAACTTTGCCACAATGACAAGATGCCATAGTGAGGGTCCGTCGCGGTCCCGGGAAGCTCTAGGGTGATTTTCTAAAGACTGCGACGAAAGTTAGTTAATCACTAAAAAGGTATAAGGAGGCCGGTAAAACCGGGTTTTCTTTGACTTGTGTCTATTCTTCTGCTTACTTTTCTGTTTCCGGTGCACCTTACCTACGCACCTTAACCCCAGTCTTTGGGGAGAAGTGGTGATGATGATGATATATTATATATATATATATATATAATATATAATAGTATATATATATACATCACTAATATATATATCTATATATATATATATATATATATATATATTTTATATACCATATTACTATATATAATATTAATAATTATATATAGTTTTTACAAAGACCATAACGGTGCGATTGAAAGCAATTTTTCTATTTTTTTTACAAGAAAAGGAAACAATTAACAATTTACATAAAACCGAACAAAATTTGCAAATTTTCATATAAATAATTTGCAGAGATTATATATAAAAACTATTTACCAATTAATTACACAATTATACTACATTTGGAAATGTAAATATTACAAACCTGACAACAACCGGCAATAATCTATAAATGTTTATGACTAGCCCAGATATAGAATCGAGGGTATATAAGCTGCAACATATATACAGAGAATAGTATGAAAAGACATTGTTCCTGTTGATAAACCTAAAGCATAGATTTATATTATGCTTCTTTAGTAAATATTTATTAAACATAGAGAACACGACAATATATCTTTTTTTTCCTCATGTTTAAAATTAAATCGGTGTAACATGAATAAGAATTATCGAGGCAAAGAGATTGTTGGATCAAAATTTATTTGAGTATAATGTAAAATAAACAATTATTAGTATTCATATTATCAATTTTTTTAGATATAATATATATATGTATTTCTGCGTATCGAAGAAGAGTGACTTAAGGGATAGTAGTATTTAGGTTGTCTACCCACTGCCCCTTAACTCTTGCCAGGAATGCTAATGCAGGTCTCGGAAAAGGTCTTGATCGCCGTAGGCGAATTCGATCTTTCGGCGAAATTGTGAATCATCTGGGTATATAGAATGTTAGAGGAATAAATATTATGGAGAAGAGAGGTGATGGATGTATTTATAAAGGGTAAATTTGATTGCTAACTGCGACTGAAACAAAGATGAAAAGAAGCGGTGGAGACTAGTGGGGTGGGGTGAAATGTGTGTGTGTGTGTGTGTGTTGGAGTGGAGAGGAATGAGAGGGGGAGAGAAGGAGTCGCGATTCTAATGAGTGGCCTGTGACACAAAGCTATGGTGGAATATGTTTGTGTGAGTACCAGAATTCTAATTGTTAAATTTAAATATGAAAAGGTCAAGGTATGTGTGATTGTGACATACGGTCCATCGGAGGGTGATGTTGAGGAGAGAGTGACTTTCTGGGATAATCTGAATGATGCTTTTGCATGGGGTGAGTAGGAGCTTTAGATTGATTGTGCTGGGCAATCTAAATGGTTGGTTAGGTGATCGAAAAAGGGATGGTATAACAGATGCCTTTGGAGTTGCGGGAGAAAATGAGAATGGTATGAAGGTGATTGACTTATGTGAGAAGAGAAGTATGTCTGTGTAAGAAATACATTTTTCAGGCACAAGAGTATTTATAAGTATAAGAAAGTTGAGGTAGGTAGAGATGGTATCGAAGTGAAAAGTGTGCTTTGATTAAATCTACTACACTTTACAATATAATTTCTTATTTACAGGAAAGGAAGTGACGCCATATTCCAAGAAGAATTTTTAGGGAAGAAGATTTATTACAAGAAGGTTGTACTTTCGTTATTATAAAATTAATTTGATAGTTTTTTTGTTTTTGTTTTTGATTATTATTTTTACTTATTATTTTTTGTTTCTTTTAGGAAAAAACTTTATTATTATTTTTAAATGAAATCCGTGGCCTTAAAAATTATTTAGACTAATTTTTATTATCATAGAAAACATAGTGATCAATATAGGCAGAGCTAGCTTTTTATAGTCAAGATTATATTAAAGAGGGTACCTCCTTTAATAGATTTTCAAGTATAAATTAAATTAAACTATAATTATTAAAGATTTTTATTAATTATTGTGCGAACTTAAACTATATTAAAGTAAACTAAATTATTCGGATGACCAGACATCAATAAGGACTCCATTAATTTTTATTCAGGTGAGATTTTGTTACATCATAGAGAATTTTATCAATTTGGAAGCAAAAGCTTAGTTACGAAGCAAAAAGTGAAGAAGATTAAGAAGAAAACTGAAGGAGGTAGAAGAGATAATATAACAGGATGTCCAAGGTTTTTTATGAAGAAAAGGAGAATTTCGAGGAGTGGAAGGAAAAAGTAACAACACGGTTACTCAAAGAAAAAGAATATGTCAGATACCCAGGATTAGAGATAAAGTTAAAGATAAGGAAGGAAATGGGGAGGATTACGAGCGAGAAATTAAGTGAGCAACGTTATAAGGAAAAGTATGTGAGAGAACTTGAAAATAAATGTTGAATGTGAACAAGGGGAAACTGAACAAATCTGGAAGCAAATTAAAGAAGAGAAGTATGTGAATGTGCTAAAGGTGTATGGAAATATATAAGAAGAAAACAGGAAGACAAAGTTGCATATGAAGGAGGAAAAAAAAGGTAAACGAAAGGTTTGGAGGGAGGATGAATGGAGATTTAAGAGGGAATAGGAAGCTATTCTGGAAAGAAGTATGAAAGGTTAAGAAAGAGAGTAAAGGGAATCTTCAGAGAACAATGAATAAAGATGGTACTTTCGTCACTGATGAAATGGATGTGAGGAGAGTGTGCAGGGAACACTTTGAAAATCTGCATAATATTAGCAGTAATGAAGAGGTGATAGTGAATGTGTGTGGATTTGATGGTTTAAAAAGAAATAGGTATTTTGGGGATGAGGTAATTAGTGGGAAGGAGGTAATAGGTAGAGTGAGAAAGCTGAAGAAAGGTTAATTGGAAGGTATAGATGGGATTACTGGTGAAGTGATCAAGAATGATGACAAGATTGTGATTGATTGGATATGGAAATTGTGTAACAAAGCGTTTGTAGAGGGTATAGTTCCGAAAGACTGAGGAGAGCAGTAATAACACACTTATATAAAGGTAAATGAGATAAGAATAAATGTAGGAACTATAGAGGAATTAGTTTATTGAGTGCTGTAGAGAAGATATATGTGGTACTTTGGTTGAGAGAGTAGGTCGTGTGGCTGAGGGACTGATTGATTTTTGAAATGAAAAGATGTTTGGAATTATATAAGGAGAAAAAAAGGAAGACAAAGTTGCATACGTACGAGGAAAAATGAGGTAAATGAACAGTTTGGAAGATGGATGGATGGGGACTAACAAGGGAATAGGAAGCTTTTCTGGAAGTAAGAAATTAAGAATGAGAGTAAGGGGAATCTGCATAGAATAATGAATAGGGATGGTGCTTTCGTAACTGATGAAATGGATGTAAGAAGTGTGTGGAAGGAATACTTCGAAAATCTGCATAACATTGGCAGCAATGAAGAGGTGATAGTGAATGTGTGTGGGTTTGATGGTGCAAGAAGAAATAGGTATTTTGGGGATGAGGTTATTAATAGGGAGGAGGTAATGGGTAGGGCGAGAAAGTTAAAGATGGTAAATCTGCAAGCAAAAATGGAATTACTGGTGAAATGATCAAGAAGAATGGGGCGAGATGGTGATTGAATGGATTTGGAAGTTGTGCAAGAAAGCGTTTGTAGAGGGTATAGTTCCAAGATTGGAGGAGAGCAGTAATAGTACCCTTATATAGGGGTAAGGTAAGGGTAAGGGGAATAAAGGGAACTATAGGGGAATTAGTTTATTGAGTGTTGTAGGGAAGATATATGTTGGTATTTTGGTTGAAAGAGTACGTCGAGTGACTGAAGGACTAACTGGTGAAGAACAAGGTGCATTTAGAAGTGGTAGAGAATTTGTGGATCAAATTTTTACATTGAAATAAATGTGAAAAAATGAGAGAAGAATAAATTCTATTTAGGTTTTATGGATTTGCAACAGGCGTATGATAGGATTAATAGGGAAACTCTGTGGCAGGTGTTAGTGATATATGGTGTTGGTGGCAGGCTTCTGAATG
>JABUQX010091541.1:0-20000 GCA_015478945.1 Trachelipus rathkii | reverse complement strand
TAAAGCCGAGAGTTGAAATAATAGCTTATTGGACTAGAGGAGAGACTACATCCCTATTCCATTTAAGATGAAGAACATGAATATTGAAATAACATTCCTGGGCTTCTTCAAATAAGGCAACAAGAATAGAAACCAGAAAATTGGCGGCTCTTTATAGACAGTTCTATAAGAAGTTTGAAATTTGTTTTATTGCACAATGGAAAGCAGTATGAAACTTTCATTTCTCACTCAATGACTCAAATAAATTAAAGAATATGAAAATATCAAAATGGACTTTCAGAAGTTCTGCTATAATGGGCATCAGTGTATTCGTTTTGATTTAAAGGTGGTGAACTTCTTGCTCGGGCAACAAAGAGGATGCACGAAGTACCTTTGCTTCTGCTTAATCTGTTAGTGGGATTGTACGGCAATGCAAGTTCTTTTGAGAAAAGTGACGTCTTTTATTTAAAAGAAAAAATTACTGTACGCGTAGCAATCATCATTAACGAGTCATTGGAATACAGATAAAAAATCATTTTCGCACCACCTCATGTCAAGCTTAAACTGACAAACCAATTGGCTAACTATGGAAAAAAGATGGCGACTGATTCAAATACATTTGTATATAGTTCATTGGAAAGAGTAAAGAAAAACAATTCAAGAATCTTTCATGGTTCTGAAATTCATAAACCATCAATGATTCAAATTTCAAAAAGTTAAGAATGGTGTTGTTAAAGCTTCTGCTTATTGCAGTCATGTCTCAGTTTTCAAGATTTATTCTGGGTAACCACAAAGCAAACAATTGTGAAGAATTGGTGGAAAACAGGAACGCTAATTTTTAAAAATTGGTACTCAAATGAACATTGTTACACTTTCACCGTGGCCAGATAATCATGGTGATTTTAGTGAGCACAATGAGTGAGAAATTACAACAGGATATAACGGGTATGGTGAGAAAGGTATTAAAGCCTATGAGACTAACACATGATAACAGACCATATCTTCCAACGTGACAGTCCAGATAAATTTCATAAAAAAAAATAACTTTGCATGTATTATTTGTGAATATCTAAACCTCCTGTACTTTTTCTGTTACTGTACTGAATACAACACTAACAGTTATTTCATGTGTTTATTTTAAGATGACATGAATACGCTACGTCTAACCATTAATTTTTTTTATGTTTTCCAAAGGGGCATACATTATCTAAAAAATTATAGCCAATATAGCAAAACCGATGTTAACCTGAAAATTTCAAAAGGTTGAAATTTTAGAAAAAAAATCGTACTTTTAAAGTTCAAAGTTTTTGTATTTATGTGAAAATTAAAGAAAAAAGCGTAATTTTTAGAGTTTAAAATTTTTTATTAAAAACATATTTTCACAACTAATGAAAATATTTGTTAATTATAAAATTATGTTAATATTAAAATGTTTCATTAAATAAACGTCAATTTATTTTGACGATACTATAATAATACAGATTAATAAGGATGTCTCTTTTTTGGTGTTCTAATTCTGTCTCTTTTGTTTAGATATCTGTGGGCAATTGGGGAGATGAAACACGATGTTTATTTTTTACAATTGTAATGGCTGAAGAAAATTCCCCAAATTCCCCTCTCAGATTATTGAGAGATTAAACAAATTTTAATTTCAATGTCTGAAATTCTAGAAAAAAATCGTTTACTTTTAAGATTTTCCTTAGGGATTTTTCTCTTAAAGTCTTTTTTCCTATTGGTTTATTGTATATTTCGTTAAAATGTTTTTTCCGAAAATGATTTTAATGGAAATGATATTCTAATTGGATTGTCAGGAGTTTTTGAAAAACGAGAGTCTTTTAATGGATTTTGTTTAGAGCCAGACGTCTGAAGTTTTTTTTGGGTATTAGCAAAGTTATATAATATATTGTATTTGTTTTTTTATGAGTCCAATTAAAAGATGTTTTCACAACTAATGAACTATTTGGGTGTTATATTTTGTTTTTTTTGTGTTTTTTTTTGGGTTTTTTGACAAAAAAAGGACAAATATTATGAAATTTCAAAATTAAAAAACGATTCAGAATATTGTTTTATAGTACTAGCCGCGTATGAACTAATTTTAACATTTAAAGTCTACATTTTCTGCTTTTTTATGCAATTGGGTTTAGAATATATGCAATTGGAGATATTTTTATTTTTGAATACTAAAAAATGGTATGAAACTTTAATACCGTTTTATTTTTGTTATAAAAATTAATTTGCTTTTTTTGAGAGATTTTTTGAGTAGTGACAATTTGAAAGTGGCAAAAAAAGCTTTCTGAGCCGTTGAAAGTGTAGGGGAAAAATTTTAACGTTATCTAGCTTTTAATTATGAATGTTTATGGGTGAAATGTTTAAATTTCCTTTTCAGTTTTTCTTTAATGGTAAGATTTGATAGGTAGAGTGAAGTTGTAATTTTATTGGAAAGGATAATTAAAGTGTTTAGTTTATTAAGAATCAGGTTTACAGAGACAACGTAGTTATGCAATAATACCTTGGGGGTATAATTTGAGTAAAAACAAAGTATTTGGACATTCATATTGAAAAAAACGTCATCATTTAAGACACCTAAAACAATTAATGAATTCTCCGATTTTCTGCTTTTTTGAAATTGCTGCATTGCAACACTGTTATTATTGTTTTCCATATATGTCTGGGGAAAAAATGATACCCGCGGTTTTTTGTGAAATAAATAAAACTGTGTTCTTCAATTTTAAGAACCTTGACCGAATATATTTCAAATGTCTGTTGGTTATTAATTCTTAGGGAAAAAATCGTATGCTTTTTAATAGTTCTAATTTTTTCAATGTGAAAGATTTGAAAGGACCCGAAGGTCGCGATATTTTAGAATTAAATTTTTTTATTAACACAGCTGGTTTTCAACAACAATGAAATATTTGGAATATATAAAAAATACAAATATTGAAATTTCATTAAAAACATCAATTTAATATCATACCTAAACATTTTAATTAAAATCATTGTTTCTGCTTTTTGAAATTGCGATTTCTCAATGAAAACACATTATTTTTTCAAATGCTGAAAATACCCCTTTTAAAAACTCAATTTTAGATTTACCCAAAAATTAATTTCAAATTGAAAATTTTTTAGGGAAAAAATTCGTAACTTTTACAGTATCGTAAAGTTACGTAACTACTAGAAAATTTGAAGAAAAAAGGCGTAATTTTAGGATAAGTTAAGAATTCGTTTTAATTAAATTTGTTGAAAGTATTTGCTTAACGAATTCAATATTTGAAGTTAGAAATTAAACTTAATTACAGCAATAAAAGGCATCTAAGACACCTAAAACAATTGAAAATGCTTCTTTTCTTGCTTTTCTGAGAGCTTTTTCTTCCAAATGAAAAATTATTTTTTCATAATTGAAAGAAAATACCGTTTAAAACTTAATTTTAGAGTCTTGTTCAAATTCTACTTTCAAAATGTTTGAAATTGTTTAATATTCAGTAGAAAAGATTAAGCCATTTTTCAAAGAGCAAATTTTATCTATAAGTTGTTACTTTTCCGATGTTTAAAGAGCTATTTATTTTAGGTTTAAAAACAGGTTTTCACAACTAACTAAATATTTGTGGTAACGTAAAAAACAAATATTGAAAAGATTAATCGAGATTAATAACGTCGTATATTTAGACAGACTAAAAACATAATAAATTCGCTTTTCTGCTTTTTTTAGTTGCTTATTATCTCTCTGCTGTATGAATAAACCACAGTATTTTTTCATAATGCTGTATTAAATTATACTCCGTGTTCTTAGTAAGACTCAATATTATAGAGATTATTACACAAATAATTTTCTTTATTGTGTTCATAGATTTAGTAAAAATCGTACTTTAAGAGTTCCTACAATATGATAATGGTGAAAACAATTTAGCAAAAGTCTGTAAATTTATGATATAGCTTAAAATAATTTTGTGTTTTGATTAACACAGGTTTTTGGTTAACAATCCTAATGAATATTTATTGGTAACGTAATATTATAATAAACATTTTTGAAATTGAAATTTCATGTAAAAAAACGTCATAATTAAACACCGCGAAAAGTAATTAAAATAAATTCACTTTTCTGATAGGCTAAAAATTAATAGGACATTCAATGAAGCCAGTACTTGTGATCACAATTTTTAAAAATTACCGGTAAAACTCAATATTGAAAGAAATTGTTACCAGACAAAATTATTACACTCAGAAATTAGTTGACTAAAAGATATATATCAATGTTCGAAACTATTCATGAAAAAATCGTACATTTTGAAGAGTTCTAATATGTAATGTGAAAATTTAGAAAAAGGGTAATTTTTCGAAGTTAAATGTTATTAATATGAAAACATGTAATTTTCCAACTCTAATGATAATATTTAGATTTATAAACACAAAAATAAACTCGAGAAATTGCCTTAAAATAATGTCAATAAATTAAATTATGTTTAAAAACCAATTAATAAAATTTCTGAGATTTCTGCTTTTTGAAATGGCATTTCAAAGATAACACTGTCTTTTTTTCAAATTTGCTTCCATACTGGTTTCATTAGAAAAAGCTCAATTTGTAGTGTTAATGCCACAATGAATATTTGCAAGATGTTGAAATTTAGGAAAAGAATCGTACTTTTAAGAGGTTTCATATATTTTTAATGGTAGTGTTAAAGAATTATTATTAGATAGTTTAAAATTTTTATTAAGAAACAGGTTTTCACAAGCTAGATGAAGTATTTTGAGTATATAAAAAACAAATATTGAGAAAAAAAAATTAACAAGGTCAAACAATGTTAAGACATCTAAAACTGTCATCACTTTATATTTACTTTTCGGAGCTTTGTGAAATTGCCATTTCAATGAAACACGATTAGTTTTTTTCAAATGCCGTGAAAATCGTTAAAAGACTCAAGTTTTAGAGACTTTACGCAACATAATTTCAAATGGTTGAAATGTTAGGGAGAAAATTCGTACATTTAAGAAGTGTCTAAATTTCCTTAGATATGGAAAATTTTAGAAAAAGTGCGTGAATTTTAGAGTTGTAAAATTTTTTATGTAAAATAGGGTTTTCACAACTAATGAAATATTTGGCTATAAAAAAACAATCATTGAAATTTCATTAAAAAAGTCAATTTAAGAGACACCTAAAACAATGAATAAATTCTCGTTCTGCTTTTTTTGAATTGCATTTTTCAACTGAAAACCATTATGTTTTTCAAATGCTGAAAATACCGGTTAAAACTCAAATTTTAGGATTTTACAAATAATTTCAAAGGGGTTGAAATTAGGAAAACGTCTAGCTTTTAAGAGTGTGCTAAAGTTGGTAATGGTTAAAGTTTAAGAAGAAAGCGTTAAGTTGTAGGAGTTTTAAAATTTGTTGTTATTTAAAACAGGAGGTTTTCAAATTTAATGAAATATTTGGTTATATATAAAAACAGAAGTATTGAGAATTTTCATAAAATACGTCAATGTTAAGACGAACTAAAGACGTATTGATAGAATCGCTTTTGCTGGCTCCTTTTTTTGAAATTGCAGTTTCAGGATGAAAACACATTTATTTTTGTGCTCCAATTTTTGTTAAAGTTTCGAATTAAAGATTACCGAAAGTCAATTGTCAAGATGTGAAATTTAGGAAAAAAGATCGTAACGTTCTTAAGAGATTCTGAAGATTTGTGAATAGTGAAAATCTTAAGCAAAAGGCGTATTTTAGAAGTTAAATTTGTTTGATAAAACAGCGTTTTCACAACTAATGGAAAGTATGTTCGGTATATAAGAAAGCAAATTATTGGAATTTCATTAAAGAAACAGTCAATTTAAGACCACCTAGAAACAGATTTAATAAATTTCTTTTTCTGCGTTGTGATTTGGAAATAGAGTTTTGTAAGAAACACATGTTATTTTTTCAAATGCTGGAAATTAACGTTTAAAAACTCAATTTTGAAGATTAACCAAATAATTTCAAATGTTGAAATTTGAGAAAAAATATTACTTTTAAGAGTTCGTTCTAAATTTGTTAATGTGAAAATTTAAAGAAAAGGCGTAGATTTTAGAAAATTAAACTTTTGTATTAAAAAACATATTTTTCACAGACTAGATGAAGGAGGTATTTGGTATGAGTAAAAACAAATAGGTGTCGAAATTTCCGATTAAAAACGTCGGATTTAAGGACACCGTAAACAATTAGATAAGATTCCTTTTGCTGCTTTTTGAAATTGCTATGTTCAGATGAAACACTGTATTTTTTCAAATGCTGAAATTGACCGCTTAAGAAACTCGAATTTTAAGATTTAACCGCAAAATGATGTTAATATGGTTTACAATTTAGGAAAATCGTACTATTAATGAGTTTGGCTAAATTTTGATAAGTGTGAACGAATTGTGTTAAGAAAATAGAAAGTTATGCGGCGAACGTAATTTTTAGGATTTAAAATTGATTTGAGCGCTAATAAACTATTCGTGTTTCCGTTTACAACGTTAGATGAAAGTATTTGGTGGAGGTTGTGTTGTTTAATAATAATCAAGATATTGAATAAATGCAACGAGCAATCAACGGAAAGTAAACTTTTATGAATTTAAGACACCTAAAACTATTGGAAGAAGTTCGAATTCTTCTGCTTTGTGGAATTGCGATTTCAATGAAACGACATTATTTTTTTCCAAGATGCTGGAAAATGACGCGTGTAAAAAGCGTCAATTTTGAAGATTTCCAAAGTAAGTTTCGAAAATGTTGAAATTAGGAGAATCGTACTTTTACGAGTTTGCTAAATTCGTAATGTGAAGAATGTTTGAAGAAAAAGGCGAGCGTGAATGTTTTAAAGTTTTAGAAATTGTTGTTATATAAAACAGTTTGTTCACAACTGATTGCACAACCAAGTAAATTTGACGCATTAAGTATAAAACACGAATAGTGTGAAATGTCATGTAAAAAAAAAGCAATTTAGAGCAACCTAAAACTAGTTAATGAAATTCACTGGTTCTGCTGTTTTGAGAGATTGCATTGGAAGATGAAACAGAGTTCTTCTTCAACAAGTGAGCGTGAACAATACCGTTAAAAACTCAATTGTTAATAGTTTCAAAAGTTAGATTTCAAATGTTGAAATATTTAGGAAAAATGGTACTTTAAGAGGTTCTAAATTTGTAATGTGAAGAATTTAAGAAAAGAGAGCGTAAGTTTAGAAGTTAATTTTTTTAGTTTAAAACAGGGTTTCTCAATTGGCGTTGTTGTGGTATATAAAAAACAAAAATAGAAAAGTTTTAGATAGCAGCCAAAATTTATAGATATCCTAAATGCAACTTATCAGATGAATAGTAGCCTATGGTCCCGTATGTTTTGAAATTGCAGGTTTTCAATTGAAACAGACATTATTGAATTTCAAAATGGCTGAAAATACGCGTTAAAAACTCAGATGTGTTAAGATTTACCAACTGGAATTGCAAATGGTGGAAATTTAGGAAAATCCGTAAAGCTTTTAAAAGTTTTCTAAATTCGTAATATGAAAAGTTAAGAAAAAGCGTATTTTATAAGGTTATAAAGATTTTTTATTAAAAAAGGTTTTCACAACTAATGAAATATTGGTATAATAAAAAACAAAATATTTGAAAATACCAATTAATTAAAAAAAGTCAATTTCAAACACCTAAAACAATCAATAAATTCTCTCATTAGAAGCTTTTATGAACTAATGCATTTCAAGGAAGATACATCATCCTTCAAAGATATAATTATATATGATTATTTTGTTTCCAAACCTCCATTTTAAGAATTAAATTTTTAAATGACAGAATTTAAAAGAACGACTTTTAGAAGTTCTAAATTTGTAATGTGAAAATTTAAGCAAAAGCGTAATTTTAGAAGTTAAATTTTTTTATTAAAACAGGTTTTCACAACTAATGAAATATTTGGTATATAAAAACAAATATTGAAATTTCATTAAAAAACGTCAATTTAAGACACCTAAAACAATTAATAAATTCTCTTTTCTGCTTTTTGAAATTGCATTTCAATGAAACACATTATTTTTCAAATGCTGAAAATACCGTTAAAAACTCAATTTTAAGATTTACCAAATAATTTCAAATGTTGAAATTTAGGAAAAATCGTACTTTTAAGAGTTCTAAATTTGTAATGTGAAAATTTAAGAAAAAGCGTAATTTTAGAAGTTAAAATATTTGGTATATAAAAACACATATTTTAATATCAAATTTATGCAAATTTGGATCATACTAAAAACAAATTAATTAAGAAAATTTTCATTAAAAAACGTCAATTTAAAGACACCCTAAACACTACTCTAATAAATATACACCTTCTGCTTTTTGACAATGCCATATCAATGAAACAGCATTGATTTATATTCAAAATCGCTGCAAAACTACCCCGTATAAAAACTCAATCTCTTAACGATATTACCAAAATAATTTCAAATGTTGGAAATTATATGACACAATCGCTATCCTTCTTAAAAGCAGAATGCCTTACAAATCTCCCCGCTTAATGTGCAACAATTTCAAGCAACCAGCACAGCGTCTACATTCTTATCAGAGTTAAAAATTTTAATTAGTAAACAGGATTTATCACAATCTAACATAAATAAATTGAATTAATTTATCAAATAACAAATATTGAAATTTCGATTAAAAACACGCATACAATTTAAGACAACACTCCCTAAACAATATAATAAATTCGGCTTTCTGCTTTTTAACAAATTGCTCATTTTCAATGCAACACAAATATCGATCTTTATACACAACTGATGCACACACAATAAACCCAACGTTAAAACACTACACCACCTCTTTAAGATAACCAAATAATTTTCAATGTTTGACCAATTCATAGGAAAAATACGTACTTTCTAACGAGTTCTAATCCAAACCACATGTAAAATGTTAGCACAAATTTCAAGCAAACAAAGAACGTAAATTCTTACGCAAAGACTATCACAACTCTTTATTTATTAAACAGTTTTCACAACCATAAGGAACTAATTCTGGCACCTAACTATAAAAACAAATAATTGAAATCATCTCCATTAAAAAATCGAATACAAACTTCATCAAAGCACAACCTCACCACAACATTACCCTACAAATCCTCTCTTTCCTAGATCTCATCACGCAAACATACCAATGACAACCTTAAACAAATGAACAAACCAACCATACTATTTTATCAACATGCTGAACATACGGTTAAAAACTCATCAATTTTAAGATTTAACCAAATAATTTCAAATGTTGAAATTTAGGAAAAATCGACTTTTAAGAGTTCTAAATTTGTAATGATGAACAAAACTCTAAATTGTGTAATGGCTCGTAAATATAAATCAGAATTTTAAAATTTATTTTACATAAAACAGGTTTCACAACTAATGACACTATATTATACTACTATATTCAAAAATGAAGATTATAAATTTCGACTTTTCTACGTCTATTTATTAAGACATTCTCCTGAAAGAGCGTGATTTATAAATAAATATTCATTTTTTTTTTTGCTTTTTGAAAATGAATTTAAATTTACAGATGAATTTTTTCAAAATGTTTAATATATATGTTTTAAATCTCATTTTTAAAGATTGTAACAAATGCTTTGAAAGGCCAGAGTTTCTTAAGACTCCGAATTTCAAGAGAAAGAAAAGTTATACTTTGTAGTCGTGAAAGTTAAGAAAAAGCTGTTTTGGAAGTGTTTCCAAACAACAGATTTATTTGTTGGTTTAATATTCTTTGGTTTGGAAATTTGGTGCTTTGATTTTCCCGAGCTAGCTTACATCTTACTGTATTATATATATCGTATGTATACTGTAATAAGGCACCAAGTAATGAGAGGCCGTGTTATGATGTCCAAAATTATGATTTTTAAGTTTTCAAGTAATGTAATTTTTCATTTCAAAAGATTTGTTCCCATTAACAAGGATGAGATATTTTCCATCTCTTCCGTCTGCTGTGGTGCACTTCGAGACTAGTCAATTAGAAATCTCGTTGTCTCTGTTACTAAACAGTTTCTCCATTTTCCAATCTCTTTATCTCTGTCCCTCAGGTTTCTCTATTTGCTCCACACACGGATAATGTCTTTGACTTTATGCTAGATTGTATCTCCCGTTGGTATACCTGGCAATGAACTTGCCAACAGGAAGGCTTATCACTCAACTACCACACCAACCATTGGCTCGACATAGTTTTCCTTGACCCTGAAAAATTAACGCATTCAGACAACCAGTCACTATCCCATCTTTTGATGTTAATTTTGTACTTAATAGGATATTTCATTCGGCCATTCTTCAGCAGCTCCAAACTGCGAAGCATGAAGCTCCTCCTATCAGACAGGTGAGGTGCCGAAACGAGTTTGCATATAGCCCATGCCAATATCAGTTATGACCACAATATTTTTCGAGCTCGCCATCCCCTTCTGTCTGTTTTGTTGCTCGACACTTCCATTTCCATTCACCATATTTAAATTCTGGTTTGCTGTTCTGCTCTGACGGCTTTTCATTACCAGATCTTTCCTGCACTACATGCACTACCTTCTTAGACCTGGCATCCGTTTCCTTCAGAATCTACATCCTTCAGTAGCGATGACATTTTTGATTTTTTGATCACCTATAAAAACTAAAACTGTTCAAAACTATTTAACTAGGTTCACTGATCGCTTTTTCCATTTCTAGTCATCGTCCTTATGTTTTGATTTTCTGATCTAGTATCTCAGCATTGAATGAATATTGAACCATGGAAGTTACATTGTGAATATTTTTTATTCTTACTGTATATAGTGTAATGATAATGGGCTTCTTGATAAACACTGATTTTTTCTCTATATAGATAGATAAGATAATCACTTTTTCGGGCCAGGACCGGGCTTGGTAGGTTGGTTGTCTCAGATCTTGTCCAGGATCTTTGTGGTTTTATAGTAATTCCTTAATCACTCGAATACGTGTGTTTTGTCTCTCTCTTCAGTGTGGGTATTACTTCTCTGTCTTTACTAAAGAGCTGGGACAAATAGACTGTGAATTCCATATATATTTTCGTATGTGTTACTTTAAATGAGTGGACAACGTGCTTTAGCTCGGAGGCTGTCTTTGTATGTGGTTTTTGTGGTGATGCTATGTAAGTTTTTTACATGATGTCCAGTTTAGAGAGCTCTCGTTGTGGTATTTCGGTATGACTGGATCTCTGGTTGCTATTAATTTATCTTTTCAAGCTATCTGTTTGGTGCCAGTGGTGAAAACATTTATATTGCCAAGAATGATCGTATCTTTCAGTGTCTCTTAACGTTTTAATAGATAAGGTAGGCAGGAACCTTAGCTGATCTCAGGATATTCTCTCGAAGTGCTCGGATACATTGTGAAAAGTCGTGTGAGTCTGGGAGCAGTCGCTGTGTGAAGCGCACTGGAAGTTGGAGCGTGGAGCTTTTTTCATAGTGGAGCTGTGGCTTTCTGTATGAATTTTATTTTCTCTTTGTTCAAATACAATATTGTTTAATTTTTAAGCCGTTGAGCTAGAATCTTCTTTATTGCCAGAAAATGAGAAGACGATACTATGTTAATCTAATTTACATAGTATACATATGTGCTCAATGAGAAATTGCACAAGTCGTCGTACTAGATCCGGATTCCGTCTTTGCATGTACGTTGTAGTCCATGTTTCATGAGTGTTCTTCTCTCCGGACGTCTTGAGCCAGTGTTCGTAAGTTCAGAGTGTCCGGAAGATCTAAGAGGCCTTGGTGCTTTGTTTTTTTTTGTGTGTTTTGATTTATTTTTCGTATATAATATTATATTCTTTTTTTTGGTTCCAAAATTTTTTGCTCTAAGGAAGAAGATGCTGAATACACATTCACTTCCAAAGAGTGCACGAAATCTTTCTTCAGTGGATGGATAGCGGAGATTGTGAGACTCGGTGCGGCCAGAGATTTCTGTGTGGGCTTAGTAAACAAACATTTTTTTCCAAGAAAGATTTTTTAAGACCTGGAAAAATTTGTTGCCCAATATCAGGACAGACGTCTGAAGGAGTTCAGGTTTTAATAGTTCAGGCATAGCACGAATCCTCCTCAGCTCTCGGATTGGTCCAAGCTAGCACTCGGGGCGAGGAGTTCAGAAAGCTCTTCCGGCAGCGCACAGACGGTTCAGAGTCCGGGAAGGCCTGAGTGTGCAATTAATAGTTCCTAGGAATATTTCCTTGTATTGCTTCTACAAATGTTCTTTATCCATTTCCCATGCGAGAGTATCACATTTTTTTTTATATGATTAAAAAAGCTATTGAGATTGCCAATAGATAAGTCGTTTGTGTCTTAAAGATAAAGGTTTTCAAATATGTGCACACATACGCTAGTCAGATCCGAGGCTGGGAGCTGGCGCCTGGATATACTTCGGAGGCTGGTATAAGAATTTAGTTTTTTGAAAAAATCACATTCTTTTTAGGGGCATGAAAGAGATTGTAATACGGCCAGAAGACGCATTAATGGTTTTTAACTATCATAGCAAATAACACATAACACTTAGTTATATCCATTTTAAGCATATTCCATGCAGCGCGCAATGCCTTATAAGAGAAACAAAATATTGGCGTATAAATTTTTTTTTATCAAGAAATACTTTTCTTAGATGAAATATTTTCTTTTCGAATCTGCAAAAAATGCATTTCAATATCACAATAAAGATTCTTATAACTTACTCGGATCTGGTCTCCGGGCCAGATTCGGAAGCCGGAGCTCGGATTCAAAAGTCGGAGTATTCGTCGAGCCAGAGTCTCGATTTTTCTTCGAAAAATCATTTTTTTTTTAGGTTGAAAATCTTTAATTCAGATAGAAAGACGTGCTGAATCAAACTTTTCACATTATGTTCAGAAACTTAATTAACATGCGGATACTCGGGGAGCGGAGCCTGGATACTTGGTGTTGTGAAGATTCTTTTTTATAATATAATTATATGTATTTTTTTTAAGATTTGAATTAAAAAATTTTTTAATTGGTGATGTAATTTTCTCACAGGTTTACTTGCGTGAAGAAGAGGCAGTTTTCGAATATAGTTTCAGTAAAACGTTAACGTTAGATACGGATCCGTGTGACAAAAAGTGAAGTCGAGCTGATCGGGAGTAGGTGAGGAGCATAGGCCATGAGCCAGGAAGCTGGGAGTGGACCGGAGCCGGGCCGAGGAGCACGAAGCAGGTAGTCAAGTGTAGAGCCTGGGGTTATTCGACATGGAATTTTTCTTTTTCTCAAGAAAATATTTTTTTTTAGGTTCCTCATAAAATTTATTGCCAGAAACGTACTGAACAGTTCAAATAGTGCATGGTTGAAACTTAGTCGGGTTCTTGGATACTGTGACTAATTCGGCATCACAGAGATTCGGAGCCACATCCTGGGATATTATCCGGTCAATTATTTTTTATATGATTCATCATGATCCGGATGAATAAAATTTTTATTCCAATTGTAGAAAAGAACTCATGTTGTGGCAAACATTGGTTAAATAGATAGTGGCAAGAAATCTTAAGTCGGGATTCAGGAGATTCTCGGAGCCGGAGTGCGAAGTCAGCTCGGAGCGTGGAGGTACAGTGAGAATTGTTTTGTTGACGAAAGAAAAAATAATAATATTATTTTTTTTTATTGAAAAAAATTTATTGATAGCAAGAAGTGATGATCAATTTTTTCAAATAGTGGCACGGACACCTTAGTCAGATTCATAGATTCGACGCACGCTAGCGAAGCCCGCAACAGTTCGAGAAGTTTAGGTAGGAATGGTTCGTGAGCCGGGCATGCGGGCCGGAATGACCGGTATTGCTGGGGCTATTTAATTTTTGTTTATAATCAAAAATAATATTGTATTTTATTCCGTGCGAAAAGTGCTATTGTCTGCCGAGAAGTGACGGGTTTTTGAACCATATTTTTCAATTAGGTACAATGTAACTTAGTCTGGATTCGGAGCTTGGATCCAACGCCGAAGCAACGGAGGCAATGTGGTCTAGGATATGGATAATTTTTTTTTATTTAGAGAAGAGAATATTTTTTCAGGTGAAAAATTTATTGAAGAGAAGAAACTCTGTAATTAACAAATTCTTTCAAAATCAAGTGCATTAGAACGGCTTATTGATGGATTACCGGACCGGAGCCGGATTTCGGAGTCGGAGACGGAGCCGGATAGTGGTTTTATTTAAATATTTTGCTCAACAAGAAATATTTATCTTAGGTTGAAGAAATGTAATTGAGACAGACTTGCTTGACCTAATGTTTTCCATAATAGTTCAAAGTAAGGAAATTTGTATGTCGATCACGGGATCCGCGAGTCAGGAATGCGGAGCCTGGTCAACACGCTGTATCCATGATGTGATTATATAGATAAGAGAAGTTTTTTTTCTCAAGAAATACTAGTGTTCTTATGGGATGAAAAAATTTCACAATTTATTGCTGATGATTTTTGAGACGTGCTGCAACAATGTTCAAAATACGTAGTCCGGACTTGGAACCTTCGAATTAGTCGGGATTCCAAGCGCGCGGATTCTAGGGCTAGGGCTAGTACGTATGAAACGGAACCTTGGCATTCTTGGGACCATTAAATTTTTTTTCAAAAAAATATGTTTTGTTTGCACGTGAAAATTTTATTGCCAGATAAAGTAAGTTTTGGTACTGCCCAATTCTCAAACAGTGCAGAAACTATTGTCGGAGTTGGAGGAGCCGGACGGAGAAAAAATATTGATTATTTCTTCATTGGTTCCTGGTTTTGATTCTGTAGAGAATCAAACTCATATGGTGAATTTCCCTGATTCAATTCGTAAAGAATTGAACTCGTGTGATGAAGGTCATCTAGTTATTATTAGAAATATCATATTCAATATTATAATCTATTTATATAAATATAATTATATTATAATACATTTCTTAATATACGAGTACAATTATCAGATATTATTACCTCTAACTTCGAATATGTATAAAGATTATACATTAGTAAAAACCATAATCTAGATTTCTAATAGTTAATCAATATTAGTATATTTAAATCTAGCGGTTTCTCTATATATTTACTTATATACTCATTAATATCAAGATTTTGGCATGTTTATTTTGAATAAGTAAAAAAATTCAGGAGGGTATGGATGAGGTACAAGGGGATGGTGTGTAGAAGTAATGGAGAATGGAGAAGAGGAGTGGAGGGTGCCCTACCTATTATATGGCGGAATGATTTGCGTTTTTAGTGTGGGCGAAGTCCTGAAAACGCTTTGAAGGGGAATTATAAGTAGAGGATTTTTTCTAAAGTGATGTGGTAAAGGATGGCGGTTTGAAAAAAGTAAAACGTAAGAATATGAGTAAGGTTTTGATTTTGAGTGAGGGATTGAAGTTTCTTTGTACAAGGTGATTATTGTTAATTTGTGAGTTGCTGGGAACAAATGTCTGAGTTGATTTATTTAGGCATAATATCTTGTGTGAATCTGATACTGAAGGGAAATGATGAATTGCAGAATGTAGTATGAAAGTATTGAATGGTTAATGCAAAAGAAATCTATGCAATTAAAATATCTTAGAGGTTTGTAAGGGAATAAGTTCCATTTCGAGTGTGCTTTAGGGGTCTACTGATGGGTATGCCATTACCCTCCGTTTGCTATTTAGTTATAATGTGATGTTTAGGTGAGTGGAGACTATGGGTGTCCGGAGAATAAGTAGGTATAGGTTCATATTAAAGTCAGTTCTACAGTGTCATAGAACTTCTGCTTGTGGGTTGCCAATCGTGCATTTTGATTTGGGTTGTTTTTTGGGTTACTCAGCAGGAGCACCAACCAAAGTCAAGGTCACGCCCAAGTTTGCCTAGACATGGGAACAGATGCTTGGTTTTGCAGTATAAGAAGAATCTTTTGCTAAATAATTATATCGTTGTCACTGAAGAAAAAATTCTCTACTCGCGACAGGGAATCGAACCATCACAAACAGCGTCGCCGTTAGATAATCAAAATGTCACGAAGTGAGTCGCTTCTCACCCATCTTAGTATCAGTAATATACCGCAGACAGAAAAAAGAAGTGTATTTCTGGAACAGTTTTTCTAGTCTCTCTGCTTCTCGATATCACTTTCTGCTTGTTAGAAACGGTATTTTATTTTTTACGGAACTGGTAACTTTTATTGCTTATTTAACCTTTTACCTGGGATGCTTCATCCAGATTGTTACTGATATTTCGATGTTTAATCTGCTAGTTCATTGGTTAGCTGGCCCGGTGGTTGACAGTAAGTATCAGACCATAATGCCAACGAGTCAGCGCACGGCCGCTTGAACATCATGTTTTCTTGTTGCAGAATAATTTGCATATTAATTAAGAAGTCGATAGTAATATTTCACATCCCCAGCGGTTCCAGGACACTCAATTTGAACCATCAAACTATGCGTGTTCTAGTTACCCTGTTTAGCTCAATTGTACAGGAGGTTCCACATCTAGTAACCGATCGACACTCTCCAATAAAAAGAAGGTATCCTCATTTACAGTTTTTCATAAGTTTTGCTTGGTGCTTCGATATCACTGGGCTTTGAAGACTCGATTACTCTTTTTAAGATATATTGACAGGGACTGGTTGGTCGCTATCCTTCATTGGGGCTTATCACTGTGCATTTTCTGGGGTGTTCATTGGGTTACAGGAGCAACGCGACGCAAAGTCAACTAGAAGACCGACTGCGGTCACAACATGCTAGAGCAGACGAGAATTTGTTATACATTAAGATATTCACTTTTATGCAGAATCGCATGAACTTACAATGCCTTAATTCCCTGATTATTATGCAGATGTAAGTATCTTCTTTTATTGTATCCGTGCATCAATATGTCATTTCTATACGACGGCTGGTGCACTCAGGGTTTTTTTAGTATCTTAGGTAGTCATACGCTTGTGTGTGTCAGAGTAGGAGGCAGACTTTACTCTCGATTTGTTCCGGATGTCTAGGAGTAGGATTACTCTATTAAAAAAATATTGGTCTAATTGGCGTTACAATGTGACGATCCGCTCCCCAGAAACAGCAAACTCTCGGAAGTTTTTCCCAGATTTCCTCTTAGTCACTAATTTCACAGAAAAACTATACTTAACCATTTTCGCTGGTCGAAATACTTCGGCGGTCTATTAATATAATTCAACCACGCATAGAAAGGTGTTGTTGTCTGGCCCAATCTATTCATTGCTGGTGTTGTTGTTCTTTTAGGGAACGTTTTAGGATTCAGCTGTTTTAAATTATTTTCTTGTTGCACTCTTGGATGTGTCATTCTGTGCTCTAGTTTTTATAGACTCCGTTTACCTCTCTGAATCAATTTCATAATTGCTGTAATTCTCCATATCACCACTCCAGATCTCTGACAGTCTTTCAACTAGCCTGCCTGACGCCAAGGCTTCTTTGTAAGCGCCTGCTCACTTGGTCAACCTGTTCAAACATGCGCTTGTTGCGGATCTTCACGATTTTCGCATTGCTTATTAAAATCTTATTGTTGCACCATATATAAGTAGGTAAGTTTGTTCAGACACTGATATTTTGAGATTCTACTCACCCTTTTTCATGACTAGGCACGGGCAGGGCAGGAGCCTAACACCTTGAACTGTCCGAAATTGCGAACAACAGCGTCGTGTTTCGTCCCGTTAACATGACATATCACCTGAGAAGGCTCTTATCGCATCCACTGAATCCTATCCGCCCTCTTTGATTAAATTCACTTTTACCTTGCACCCACCTCCTCCCCCTATTAATTGGCTGAATACTAACAACCCAGAAGTGGGTCGCATCTTCGGTCCAAGTTTTCTTCACTTTCAAACATTCTGCGCCGCCACTAGCTTATCAATCATATCCACTCTAAATCTGTTCCATGGTAGAAGAGATCGAGAGATTCTCCTTTTTCTTCTTTGGTCTTTTTATTGTTATTCTGTACCCATACCCTATGTCTTTGTGTGTCTTTCTTTGTAACTTCTGCGAGCTCTATTTTCATTTTAAATGATAATATGTCATACTTAGAAATTTTGTGGGATGATTATGGAGTATTCTGTCTTCTGCACTCTTGGGTCTGACTTGATCCTTACGTGCTCATTCTCCTTAACTAACTTATTTCCTCCTGGGGGTCGCTGTCTTCTCTTTTCTGGGGTGGGTTTTTATAACGGAGTGTCTGGCAGATTTCCTGTGTCTTCCTGTGATAGTGACTGTTCTTCAGTCTTTACTCTCCAAAAGTCAAGGAACCGCCGTCATGGTCGGCACCAGCACTGTGGGCGCTTTGCTTGTTTGCGATCTTTTGCTGACAAATTTCGCATAGTGATATAGAACGTTAACAAAATTTCACTTCTCTCTTTGTCTCTCATGCTTCGTTGTCTGCGACATGGATCCCGTAACCCATCTGACACGCTACAGCGTCTCCGTCCGTTATAGCAATCGTAGAGGTGGTGGCTTCCTTACCACTAGTTTCTGTTTGTCTCTCTCGATCCACACCTCTCCCCAGAACAGACACCGGCACCTCGGACTATATGACCCTTCTCCAGGAAAGATTTTCCATAAAATCTTCCGCTGGCTCTCGATACTCACTTCTGCTCTTGAAAACTCGAGCGCACTACCTGAGGTGATTCTATTTTCTATGTCGGTATGGTAGCGAACGTACTAGTACTCTTTCCCCTTCCTCCCTCCAATTAAACACCTGCATTTTCTTGTCCACTGGGTGTGCTCTCATTTGGTGCTGTTTACACTGTTGAGTGTTTGATGTCCTCTGATGTGCTCTCTATGATAGAGTCTTCTCGTAGGGGAATTCGATCCGTACCATGTCGTGTCACGCTTAATCTTGCACTCTAGTTCTGCGAGTAAAATTGTGCTAATCATAATAGTACCTAAGACAAATTTCACTCTCGCTGTTGTTGCCTGCCGAATGTGGCCTCATCTGAGGTCTTGAACATCTTACCTTCTGATACAGTTGTCTCTTCTTTTTACTTTCGTTGTATTATTTCTAGTACGTACACAGCTCGATTGCCTGTATAGTACATAGTCTGTTACTAGGATGTCTGCTCTTCACTCTACCTTAGTTGCTGAGTGTCTTTCTCCGATCCGCCTGTTGTTCATCTTTCCTGATTGCTCCAAATATTCAAGCAGCCTACGATCTTCGCGAAACCAAGTTTTCATTCAAGTCAACTCCTTTGCTTCGATAACCACAATCACTGTTTGTAAACTGTAAACTCTTATTTAAATCAATAATAATTGGTTTCTATGTGGACCCCCCATATACTAATATATATATACTATATTATTATATTATATATATACTATATTATTATGATATATATATATATATATTACTATACTCTAGTTTATATATATATGATACTCATTACTCTTAGTCATTATGATATATATATATGATATGTTAATATATATACTATATTATATTTATATATAGTTTATAATTATTATAATATATATAGTCATATATATTGTTTTATACTATATATATATATAGTGATTGATATACTTAGTTCTAGTTTATAGTACCTCATATATTTCAATAAGTATATATAAGTGTTTATTATTTATATATTTTATGATATTATTTATTATTTATATTAATTGAATAGAATTATAAAGTTTTTTTTTTTTTTATTTAGTGCTCCCGTATGTAAAAAAAATGAAAAACATTTTAAAAATGGCTTTATTTCTTGCTTTCCTAATCTCTTTCATTTTTTTTCTTACATTGAGTATATTACATATTCTACTGATAGAGTTCGTTAAACTCAAAAAACGAACAAAGATTTTGATTTATCTTTCAAATTTGGTTACCTTTATAAGCGTCACATATAAATACTGTCTTGTGTAAATGGAACAGAGCTGACTGTTTTCTGAGTATTAAATGTTTTTGGTAGAATTACGTAAGGTGGTGTCAGCCTCATCGGTTGAAACTGATTCTCTTGGTTTACAAAAAATTTTATAGGATAAGATTGAATAATACTTTTCAGTATTTCATGTAGGCTCATAAATGACAAATTATAAATAAACAAATTTTTCAAATAAGGTGTCGTAATTTATATATATATAA
>JABUQX010091540.1:10000-12246 GCA_015478945.1 Trachelipus rathkii | reverse complement strand
GCAGAGTGACTAATCATTGAAGACCATCATTTTATTTTCGCCGCTCTAATAAGAGACTGATGGTGTCTTGTTTGTGTTTGGTGTTTGGTTGGTTATGTTATTTTTCTAAAAGATATATATAGATAGTATAACAATAAATGAAATAGAGAGTTGTTGTATATATGTAGGTATTTGATGAGGTGGTATGTTATGTTAGTATAGTTTATGAGGTAGTATAGGTAGGTATTGGTAGTTGAGGGTTTGTTTTATGTGAGTGTTTAGATTATATGATGATAGTAGAGTATGGTGTGGGTGAATGGTGAGAGTTATTGTGTATTAGGTATAAATATATAGTTTATAGCAGCTTGAGGTGGGGTATATATATACAATATATGATTACGTGGTGTGTATCTGATATGATTTTAATGAGTATTGTATAGTGTATATGGATATTTTTTAGGTGATTATTAGGTATAATAGTAGGTTGTATAGGGTAGTGAGGGGTTTTTTATTTGATTATTTTATTAATGGTATATTGTCGTGTAGTAGCTATATCTTATTGGGGGTTTATTATTTTAATTATATATTATATTATTATATTATAATAATATTATATTTTTTATTATATTATTTATTTAATATTATTTATATTACATAGAGCTACAAGTCTTGAATCTTACTCTCCTTACATGTATTCTTTTTTTCGAAAAACATCAACTTCCCTATTGATTTTCGCACCGAACCCCACCGACATTTACAGCTCGCACCGCTCACCGCACCGTTTAATTTTTTTCTTCTGTGCGGTGCGATCCAAAGGTCAGCACTTTTATTTTTTCTTTCCGCACCGCACCGCACTCGTGCTACCTATTGGTCGTGTCTATGAGAATTTTGTTTGCGGGTCCATCGCACCGCATGCGCTACCAAATATTGTTTATTGGCGGTTCACGACGCAGCCGCTCACCCCGCAGCCGCTGGCAACCGGTTGTTGTCTTGTCGGCCATAGATTCCCTGTAGGTTTTGGGAACCTTATTTGTTTTGGTTTTATTGTTTATTTTTTGTAACTTGTTTATTTTTTTATTATTTGATAATATATTTAGTAAGATAATTTAATGTAGGTGTATAGTAAGTGTGAGTAGTAGTTGAGTTATTGTGTTGGATAATATGTTATATTTAGGTATATGAGTTAGTAGGAATAAAGTGATTTTTATTTTGTTATTATTATATTGATTTTAGCATTTGACGATGTAGATATGTATTTTTTATATTGTATAGTAGTATTTATTAGTAGTAGTTATATATATTATATATGAATTACGTTTTTTAATTTTGGCAATTTCAGACTATTATGAGTATTTTATTATTTGGTTATTTGTATGAAATTGAGTTAGTGAATATATTATACTACTATAGTATATTTTGTATGTTTTATTTATTATTATTTAATATTATATATTATATTATATATATATTATTATATTTTTATATTATATTTATTATATTATATTTAGATTTTAATATATATTTTTTTTATATTTTATATATTATTATTTTTGTTTAATTTTTATTTATAATTCTGAAATATAGTATATTTATTATTTGAGACTTATTTTTATTAGATATGCAATAAGATAATTCCTTTGAACGCTGATTAGTCATTGAACAAATGCAATTTACCTATAATAATATCAATTGCCCTTTTTTCTTGTGTAATGTTTAATGTAATGGACCTTGGGTCCTAGATCATATGGGAATGAGTCCGCTAAGCAAAAATGGCTAATGGAACGCATATGACAATATATATTACCTGAGGGGCCATCCACTATTGATAGGTTTTGAAAAAAACACAGATAAATATATATATATATAAGATATATAAATATATATATATATATATATATATATATATATATATATATTATATATATATATATTAATATATATATATACCGATATATATATATATTAATAAAGTTTAGGACATCATTAGGGTTGGTGTGTGTGAGGAGGGAGACAAAAAAAAGTCATATACATATCTAACCATAAACTTATTGGTTTAATAAAGGGTGGTGGGTAAAATATGATAAAATTCTGTTAGTTCCAGTATACATGTTACTTAGGTATGGCAGACAGTTAGGATCCCATACTCAGCCGAAGGTTTGTTTGTATATTTTGCCATTAAAATGAAAGAAGTATGTTGTAAGGAGGAATTAATGAGCTGTTTAATTATATGAAACGGGAAGGCAATCTCTCATTACAACATAACTCCT
>JABUQX010091540.1:0-2500 GCA_015478945.1 Trachelipus rathkii | reverse complement strand
ATAGAAGATGATGGAACAGTAAAACTTGAATATAATACACCTGGCACGCGCAGCTTTTGCAAGCGACCTTGCTGAAGAAAAGGTCAGTAAGATTACGATTGAGTCAGGTCACGTATCTTCGCACCCATTCACAATTCACTTCCCAATACGAAACTTATAATGAAGTGAAGCAAAACGCTGAAATAATTCGAGAGTTTTCCGGAGAAGCTCCTTTCATTATTTGCATGTTTGCTTAGTTTTCTTTTACACTAATTATTAGAGAAAAAAAAAAAGTTTGTAGGCATTATGAAGTATCTCTGTTGAAGTATTCGACATATATATAGTAGTGTAAAATGAAGATAATAATTACTCAAGAAAGAAAACAATTTTTATATGCAAACAGTTATTCGCCACATCAGAGTAACTCTGAGAAAAATATAGAAAGTACATAATATATAAAGTAGTGAGGTAATAGTGTGATGGGATAATATGAGTAAGCTGATTAATATAGGTTTGATTAATAATAGTTATATATATATGAAGATATCAATGTATGATAAAAGTGTAAGTTATAGTGAGAAAGCAGCGAAAAAATAATTAAAATAAACGTAGCAAAAGATAAGGTAGGTGAATAACCGTTGTATTAGGTAATTAAAAGGGTATGAGGTATGTAAAGGCCAATGAGGACTACACGAAGGTATACTTATGTCGCACAAGTATATATAGATCAACTAATAGTAAATAGACCGTGGTGTAATAGTATAGTTAAGTAGTAGAGGTCGTCTACTATAAGTGCTTAACTATAGATTAATTGTCCGTAGTAGGACGGAATTAGAAACAATGTAGTACTTAGATGAGGTGAGTATAGTGCCATTAAATTTAGTAATGGTGAGCGTAATATGATAGTAGTGGTAAAACCATTTCACGAACTAAGAATGGTCCATTTGTATCCATGATTTTTTTGTTTATCAAGCTAACCATCTGGTTAAAAAAAAGTTATCATAACTTTACACTTGTCCTGCCATTTTTTAATAATTTTATAAGCAAACGGTATATGTTGTAGAATAAGTTAATTTAGATAAATAACGATAAGATAAATTATAAGGCATATTCAGTTATAGATAATATATAGTACCACATTAGGAGAAATAATAGAGTAATACATTTATTAATATGAGCAGGTAAATATAAATGACTATAAAAAATTAAGCAGTTAAGTACAAGGCGTATAACTATTATATATATAAATATATATATATACTATATATATATATATGACTCTATATAATATATATATATATACTATACTATAAGTATATATATAGGTGATATACACAGTCATATCGTATCTATATAGCCCTCAAAATATATTTATTAAACAAAAAGAAGCTCACTTAGATTATTATTAACATTATTAACATTTGCTTTAAGTTATTTACTGTATTATGGCTATACCTCCATATGAGTAGTAATAAACAATAATAATAACTGTTGTATGAGTAGAATATAATATAATATAGTATATAATAAATATTAGATTATATATATATATATATAGTATAATATATATAATATTATATATATATATATATTATAATAATAAATATAAAATTATATATTATATATATTATTACTATATATATATATATATTATAAATATATCATATATAATATTTATTATATATGGCAATATTTAATAGTATCTATATATAGGTTATCACTTTGATAAATTTGAATAATTGATCTTTCAGGAAACATTATAAATATATATATTGTACCTATAATTATAATTTAATATAATATATATATATATATATTTATATAGTAGGACTATATAACTATAAAATAGAATTAATAAAGTAACAAACATAATAATGTTTATCTTTAAAGTTTATAACTAGTATATCACGGCGTATAATATATATATATATTACAATTAATATATTTTCTAATTATTCATAATTCATTGGTGAATATTGAAAATCGCTTCAGTTGAGTGAGAGAAGACGTGTAGAGTCGAGTGTAAGTTAATACTCTGGAATATTATTAATATACACTTTAATAAAGAGTATATATATTTATATAAATTGTCATAGTTATATGAAAGAACCGTTCAAAACCCTTATTATTATATTACAGGATATTATTTTAGCCTCACCTCTATATAATATATAAAATTATAAATCACTAATATATACAAGTTAGTAATAAGGTACATAAATATAACGTATAATTTTTTGGTATTAGTAAAGCTTCTAAGATTATGTTATAGATATATATCTATATATATATATATATATATAATACCTTATATACTATTTTAGACTGCGGAGCAAATATAAAAGTCATACTTATATCATTAGTATTAATAACTATTACTATATATATTCTAACCCTATATAGATCACAGTAGGAAATAACATAAGGTAATTAAAAATTATTATAAAATTATTTATAAGTAATATTTATGTAAAAATACTAAATATAATAATGATATACCTATATATATTATATATATATA
>JABUQX010091539.1:0-32911 GCA_015478945.1 Trachelipus rathkii | reverse complement strand
CAAGAAGGTAAAAGATAACAATTACAAGACCTCTTTCCGCATATAATATATATATATTATATATATATAATATATAATATATAATATATATATTAAATATATATATATATATTATATATATATATATATTATAACATATATATATATATATATATATATATAATATATATAATAATATTAATATATTTATAATATATATATAGTAAATATATATATATATATAATATATATATATATATAATATATTACATATATATTTATATATATATATATATATATAATATATATATTAATATATTATATATATATATAAATATACATAAATAATGATTTTGATACAGATGTGGAGCGGACACAGAATTTTTTGCGAATGTGGATCGAGGTTGCTTGACAGAAGATCCATAAGAATTTTGTTTTGCGTATATTTGTTTAATTAACGAGCGTCTGTGGGCTCAACCAGATCTTGATTTATATTATCTTCTTCTTTACGCTTTAATCTACCTTTTTTCCCAGATTGGAGTAAGGTGCGCGCTACAAGCATCGGAAAAAGAAAAGCAGTAGTGAGAGTATGACAAATGTCGAAAAGGAAAGCCCAGCCTTACCGCCCCTCTGTACCATTAATTAGTGAGAACTCGTCACAGACAGAAAATCCACCCTAGAGCTGTCATGGACCGCACGGACCCTCACGTATGGTAAATCGGTCAATGTATAGGGTTCATCCCTTGGCCCAGGTGCGCCACAACCATATGCCCCCATAACAAAACCCCGCCATTCTCTCCCTATCATGCACTTATTCCGCCTCTGCTCTTGCCAAAATCACATTTCTTCTCCTTCAGACAATCGTCACCCGACTCAACCACTTCTCTCGGTACCACCAGGCCGGTCGTTCCAAACACACTCTCCACCTATACATCCGCTTAACCAACCCGACTATCACATTCATTCCTTCCACATGACCAAAACCATTTCAATCTTATTTTCATTTTATTCTCTCATTTACCCCTTTCTTCACACCACACAACTCTCGTAATACGTTCATTCCTCATTTATTAATTCTTCTCACACGCTAGTTTGCCCCTAAGATTGTCCATCTGAACACATTCGAAACTTTAGATCATACTTCTTGATTCCAGACCATAGTCTCAATACCATACAATAACACACAGGTATACCAACATACCCTCATGTAAGACTCTAGCGCATCAAGACTTAGTCCCTTACATTCAACAACGATTAATATGCCCAGGCAACGCTTCCTGTCATTCACACGTTTCCTACTACACTCTGCATCATCCGTTCCCTTCCACCAATACATTAACCCTAAGATATTTAAAACTCAGAACACATGCTCCAAAGCCTGCTTCCCATTTAACCATAACTTCACCACTGAGGATCTTGTCCCACTCACAACCATACCTCTCTTATCTACGTTACTTTCAAACCCATCCTACTTTACATACCCTGCCAAATCTCCTACCAATCCTCTCAAGCTCTTTTCACATTCGCCACACAGAACCAAATCATCCTGCTGATAATAGGTAGGGCACCCCTCCACTCTTAATTCTCCATCCTCCCTCATTTTACACCATTTCCTGAGATACACATCTCGTAAGTCTTTCATAACCCCATCCATATTACAAATTGAATAACCAAGGAGACAAACAACAACCCTGTCTCACTCCGTATTAATCCTAAACCAAATCACCATTGAACGCATTTGGATTCTTACACACGCTCTCACTATCGTCATACCTACTTTTGATTCCATCCAGAGCCTACCACCACACCATATATCACTAAACCTGCCATAAAGCTTCCCTATATACGTATTTAATCTAGCACACGCAACTCGTTGTAAATCTGAAAACCGTAAAAAAAATTTATTCTTTCTTTTCTCCCTATTTTTCTGAATTCATTTATGTTTCAATGTAAAGATTTGCCACACATCCTCTACCACTCCAAACGCACCTTGTTCTTCGCCAACAGTCCTTTCAGTCACTCGACGCACTCTTTTGGACCAAAATACCAGCACTATACCTTCCCTACACACTCAAAATAAACTTATTCCCCTATAATTATATATAGTGCCCCTTTTCTCCCTTACCCTACCTTATATAAGCTTACTAATTACCGCCTCTCCTCCAATTCTTTTGAATTATCCACTCCATAAACGCTTTATTACAACAAACTCAAATCCCAGTCAATCACCAAAGTCTCGCCTCCGCTTTCTGATCATTCACTAGTAATTTGCATCTTATACCTGCAGATTTACCATTCTTTCAACTTTCTCACTCTACCATTACCTCCTCCTTATAAATGACCTCATCCCAATACCTTATCCTTCTGCACCATCAAAACCACACACATCACTAGACACTCATCATTACTGTTTAATATTTTGTGCAGAATTTTCGAAGTGTTCTTCCACACCTCCCCTCACATCCATTTCATCAGTTACAAAAATCAACCATCCCTATTCATATTCTAAGCAGATTCCCCATTATTTTTTCATTCTTAACCTTTTCGCGCTTCCTTCCAGAAAGATATATATTATATATATATATATATATTATATATTATATATATATATTATATTATATTATATAATATATATATATTATATAATATATTATATATATATAATATATATATATGACACGCGACACATATTGGCATACACCACACACCGTAAAACACAACATCAGCATTGCAAGACTAAAATGAAATAAACGTTACAAGCTTTATAATGTTTCCCTTTTAAAATTGGAGCCTAGCTGAACTATGATAATCGTTAAATACCCGTTGAATTAACACATAATATCACATGGACATAATATTACAGTGTTCCTTATAACCTTTTAGGAAATATATATAAAAAGGTTTTAACGAGATTTTAACAGATATTTGCTTTTTTGCTGTCGTGTGATAGTTTTTAAAGACCCTACTACTTAGCGAAGAAGCAAAAATATCTCTAAATCACCTACGAAATTTTAACGAGCCACCCAAATGTTATTTAAGAAACAAATTAAATTAAAAATTTAAAATTAAAAATTGCCCTTCTTTTTTATCATTTCGAAACCCGATTGTTTCATGATAGAATCCAGTAAGATTTCTGCAAAAGATGCTAACATTGTGTTATAATATGATCATTTTATTGATATAGATTTCGAAGATGGGCAGGTTTTGGTATTAGAAAAAGGTCAAAAACCAAATATATTCGTTATACGACGAAATAAAAGCAAGCGTTTTGTTCATCCTATTCTCGTGTTGATATGCCAAATATGTTACAATATGAGAGAGAGATGATAGAGAAAGGTGTGTGAGAAGTAATGGAGACGATGTGCGCAAAAGATCCGGCGCGCACGGATTGGAGAGAGACATTGTGGAAGATTAGCGAGAGACTCGAGGAGAGAGACTGACGAGAGAGAGGGAGAGAGAGAGGAGAGAGAGAGAGAAGAGAGACATGAGAGAGAAGAGAGATAGTTTGTTGTGTTGGTGGGCGTGTGTGTGTGTGAGGAGAGAGATGTTTGTGTTGGGTCTGGGTGTGGTAGGTGTTCGTAGGTGCGCTGAGAAGAGAGGAAGAGGAGAAGAGAGAGAGAGAGAGATAGACGGAGAGGAGAGGAGAGAGAGAGAGGAGAGGGGAGAAGACGATTAAAAGTTTATGTCAATAGATTGTAAAAAGGTAAGACTACAAATTCCGGTCGTATCACTGTATCCGAAACGATAGAAAAAAATAAACTCAGAAGAAATGTATACAATTTATCTAGCACCGAAAATACTTCTCGTGTTTCAAGCAATGTTTGTACAATTTTTAATGTAACTTTCTCTGAAATGAACTAACAATTTACCTGTTAAATTTAAGTAACTACCAGGGGTAAAAAAAGCATTTGTATGCTTTAATAATTAATTATATATATATATAATATACTATAGATATATATATATATATATATATATATATATATATATAGTATATATATATATATAATATATATAATATATATCATTATAATATATATATATATATATAATATATATATAATAATAATAAGGTGGCTGTATGTGATGATGTATGTGTATGTGTCATGTTATGTGTATGTGATGTGTATGTTATGTGTATGTGTATGTGTATGTGTATGTGTATGTGTATGTGCGTGTGTGGAGGTGTGTTTTTATCTGTGAGGAAAGGGGGAGGTGGACGATGACGCCATCTGGACAATGAAACAGCGATTAGGTATTTGAGTGTGAATGTTGACTGGCAGATATTCCGTATTTCAGATCCAAAGGTACCCACCGTCCCTTCTTGCATCATTGTATACGAAAAACTTTTCTTGCATACAATTACAAACGGACACTTCTCTTTTAACTCACCAATTGCATGTCACATCATTTTAGGAGGTTGCTGTACGAACAAGTATTCCCACACAGTCTCATTAGTTCTCTGTACAGCTCTTTGATGTCAGACTTAACTGCAATGATCAATCTTATATATATTTCACACGTATAGTCTGGAGCACACTACTTTTTTTTCCTATTTTCTCAACTTTCTTCGACTTGTGTACTTTAACTCCGTGTAGCGGGGATAATTTGCCCTATTCTTGATTATTTTTCCCAACTTTGGTAGTATTTGGTATGTCTTTGATTAACTTTATGCCAGATGAAGATATAAAAAGATTATCACCTTAAACCACAAGTTTAATGATATTTGTAGAGAACTAAGTTGTCCTAGAGACCTAGCCCTTATCAACAGAATAATATATATATATATATATAATATATATATATATATATATATAGTATATATACTTTTATTATAATTATATATATATATTTATATATATTATATATATAATATATATATAATATATATATATATATATATATATACATAACATCATACATACATACATACTATACTACATACATTACATACATATATATATATACATACATACCACATACATACATACATTAACATACATACATACATACATACATAACATCATACATACATTACACACATACATACAACATACATACATACATACATACGATATACATACATTACATACATACATTACATACCATACATACATACATACATACAATTACATTACATACATACAGTACATACAAATATAAGAAAAGATTACTGTAAGCGCTTTCGACCATCATTTTTACTGTCTGTGTGGAATAATCAATAAATTATTATCGATACGGAAAATCGATAATTTCTTTGACCGACACTCCCAGAATAATCTGGGAAAAATGGAAAAGTAAATTAAAATGTTGATTTTCAATATGAAATTTGTATCCAATTTCTGAAAACTGACTGGGCTTGATTCTTTAATTCGGTAAACCTGTTTTCCAAAAAACAATTACATTGATCTGTGCGTCGTAATTGTTTTTTTTCTAAGATCAAAGTGTATGCCCTTACACTGTTCTATTATTGATCTTTTCATTATTTATATTTTTCTTTTTTCTATTTTTTGTTGACGTTCCAAATTTTGTTATTGTTTTATTTACAATTCAGTGTTAATTTGAAACAATTATTTTTTAAATTAACTTATGTGTGTGTTAGTATCTCTGAGTAACAATAGATTGCAGGAGTCAGAAACTAAAGTTTTAGAAAACTTTTCTCAATGACTTTCCCTTGGGTTTTGCCAAAATGGGCAAATGGAACGTTTCCTATAAAGACACCAACAACAGCTAGCTATGTTCAAATCCGATTCGTCTTTTTTGAACCTGCTACAATCACTCCAGGTTTCCTTGATTAGAATCATCCATATGATGTATGCTAGATGTAGGTATGTACCTAGTTATATGTGACAATTTGTATGTGACCTAGGTGATGTATGACCTAGATTATGTATGACCTAAATTATGTATCTATCGTACTAATCTATATATCTATCTATCTATCTATCTATCTTCTATCTATACTATCTATCTATTCATCTATCTATCTATCTATCTATCTTCTATTTATCTATCTATCTATCTATCATCTATATATCTTTATCTCTTTCTCTTCTCTCTCTCTACTCTTTCTCTCTCTCTCTCTCTCTCCTCTCTCCTCTCTCTCTCTCTCTCTCGTCTTCTTCTCTCTCTCTCTCTCTCTTCAGTAAATAAAATATTAGAAAATATATTTTTATGGAATGATGCTCTAAGAAAATTTGCAGCAATAAGCTTCCTCCGCGAGCACATTATTAGGTGTGGATTTTGATGAGTTGGCTCAAAAGTTTTGGGAAACAATGGGTTTTTCAACTAGTTCTTAAATATTTTTATGGCTCACTAGTTCTGCGTGTACTTTTAAAACAGAGTATCTTTTTTCGAGTATCGTCCATAATACCTGCTTTCATTTTGGCATCACTGATGCGCGAGTATCTGCTTTTCAAAAAAGAGTATTGCTGAGTCTTTTTCCAAAGTTATAAACATTAGGTGGCAAAGTGCAAGTAAAAAAATCTACGAGGTGAAAGTTCTCTACTGTTCAGCTATTCCAGAAAAAAGGGGATATTTAATATAACCACTTTGCAGACAAACCATTAATAAAGAAACTGTTAGTTACCACTAATCTTGCCAATTTATAAATATTCTATTCTATGATCAAATATCAACCAAAAATTTTATAAATACGGTATTCGTATGTTTGTGATGCTATCCAGAATATGATAATTTCTCCACATATCATTCACTTATGATGCTGGTGTTTCAGTGCAGCAAATTAAATGCTTCATAATGCTGTAAATTTCATTAAACGTTAATGAATGACCCACAGAAACGTACGAGGGCTTTTTTCCGTTCTAGAAAAAAAAAAATACTGAGTCTCAAAACATATCTTTAGAGCTTAAATAAAAAAAGTCACCATTTTCGCAAAATATTTCCTCTAAGATGACCAAGGCTGCAAGAAGGCATTTTATGTAATTAGAGTAAGCCAGGAAAGTTTCTTTGATAAACGTGAAATATTTACGAAGCTCTTTTTATTTGGGGTGATAGCAGTAGAATATTGTTCCAAAAACAATTAAATTATTCCACCAAAGCCGCAATCCTAGCAAATGATTGGACTCTTTGAACAATCTTTATATCTCGTTAAATCCTTCAGCTTCAGCTTGTACTTTAAAGGTGTGAAATTTTCATCCGTAAAATAAATCATGATATGGTAAAGATGATGTCATTATTTCCACTTATATTTTCATCCGATTTTAAAAAACCTTGTAAAGGAGGCTTTTTGAAATTTCAACTCCTCTACCAGAAGAACATTGATATTTTGTAGTAAGCGGCATTGCAGAGCTTTCATATGGACAATTATTTTACCAAATTTGCAAATGACATCACTCAATGATGAAAATGGAATTAAAATAAATAATTCAAAAATGTGATTGCATTATTAAGTTATCATATGGCAATTTTCAAAATAATCAAATAACTATATGAAATTTAAGAAAATTTATTCATTATATAGCTCGGTTATTCTTGCATGAGGTATCACGGAAATCATGTATTATTTTATTTCGATGTTTCTTCTACGGATGTGCCAAGAATGACTATATATATATATATATATAATATATATATATATATATATATAATATATTATATACTATATAAGTATATATATAATATATACATATAAATATATAAGTATATATATATATTATATATATATATAATAGTATAATATATATATATAGTATATTATATATATATTTATATTATATATATATAATATATATATATTATATAGATATATAATATAATATAATATATATATATATAAATAAATATAATATATATATATATATATAGAATATATATATAATATATATATTATAGATATATATATATATTATATATATATATATAATATATATATAAAGTATTAATATACTATATATATATAATATAATATATATATACATAATATATATAATATATATGATATATATTATATATATAGTATATATATATATATATAATAACTTATATATATTACAATATATATATTATATATATTATATATTTATATAATATATATATATACATATATATATATATATATTATATATATATATATATAATAGTATATATATACATACGTATATATATAAATATATATATATATATATATATACTATTATATATAATATTATTATATATATATATATATATATATATATATATATAATATATAAATATATATATAGTGGATATAATATATATATAATAGTTTCACACCTTCAGGGGCAGTTGCCTAATATAGAAGGTATTTAACCCTACCTCCTTTGGTTTAACGACTCTGTCGCCCTTACCGATTGCCCACGGATATATATATATATATATAATATTTATAATATATATAGATATATATATATATATATTATATATTATATATATACTATATATATATATATATAATGCATATATATATATCATATATTATATATAATTATATATAAATGATATATATTTATAAATAAATAATATAACATATATATAATATATATATAGTATATATAATATATAATATATATAATATATATACATTATATTATAAATATATATATATATAGTATATAATATATATATATAATATATATATATATATTATATTATATAATATATATTAATATAATTATAATATATATAAATATATATAATATATAAATATATATATATGATAATATAGGCTATTCAGTACGATCTTTCCCGAAAAGGTTATATTTCACAAAAATGTTGTATTTTCCCACTTTAGAAGGTTATTTTTTTAACAATTGAGTATAAAGATTTAAAGTGCAAGTAATAAAGTTTAAATCTATAAATTACCTAACGCAAACTTGAATAACCTTCTTGCTTACTTATTTACCTACTTACTTACTTACTTGCTTATTATAACCTAACAAACTTTTATACCCTATTATTAAAAATTATATAATATTTATTTGCAGTAAAATGTAAATTTTTCTCCTTATGTCATGAAATTTTTCTTCTTTTTCACACGCAATTTAATATTAAGATAGCACTGAATGCTCATATATAATACTATTATATATATATATATAATATTTATATTAGTTATTATAAAAAATATTATATATATTATATTATATATATATATATATATATATATATACATATACATATATATATATATATATATATAATATATATATATAATATATATAATATATATATATATATATATATATTATATATATATATACTATGATATATATATATATTATATAGTATAGATAAACAAAAAATGAAATAGGAGAGAGAAGAGAGAGAGAGAAGAGGAAGGAGAGAGAGAGAGAGAGAGAGAGAGGATGAGAGAGAGAGAGAGAGAGAGAGAGAGAGAGAGAGAGAGAGCGGAAATTTGAAGAATTTTCTTTGATTCACCTTTCAAAAAGATGAAATCTAGAAGGCAATCTTCCTCATTCATTAGCCATAAATTCAATAGCAATTTTGTTAACAAAATGTTTGAAATAAACAAAATTTTTATCCATTATTTCTCTTTCATCTCCTTTCTTCATTTTTTTTATAAAGTGCTTGCATTTAAGATGAGAATATTTTTGGAACGAGGAAACGAGATCAGAAGGTTGTATATAAATATTATGAAATGGAATATGTGGATAAAATGAATAATGGTTGACGTAACAGGTAATGTGATGGAAAATAGAAAGGAAGAAAATGGCTTTTAAAGTTCATGCTAAAATCGGAAACATAAATATAATAATAAAAATGTTGATTCTAACTGAATGCAACCAGTGTGGATAAATAGATACCCGTCCTCATCATAAGAGAGAGAGAGAGAGAGAGAGAGAGAGAGAGAGAGAGAGAGAGAGAGAGAGAGAGAGAGAGAGAGAGAGAGAGAGAGAGAGAAAGAGAGGAGAGTGAAAAGTGTGTGTGTGTGTCTATGTATGAGAGAGAGGAGAGAGAGAGAGAGAAGAGGGAGAGAAGGAGAGAGAGATGAGAGAGAGAAAGAGAGAGTGAAAGAGTGTGATGTGTGGGGGGGGGGGGAAGAGAGGAGAGAGAGAGAGAGACAGAGAGAGAGAGAAAGATGAGAAAGAGAGAGGGAGAGAGAGGAGAAGAGGGAGAGAGAGAGGAGAGAGAGAAGAGAGAGAGAGAGAGAGAGAGAGAGAGAGAAATTCAAAACTCAAATAAATAATTAACAACAAAAGGGTGAAATAATTTGAAAATAAACCAATAAAATCAGATGAATTACAAAATATGTGATTAAATAAATAAACAAAATATAAGCAAGTAACTAAAAACAAATAAATTTAAAAAAAAGAGCAAACACATAAAAAAATCATGATTAAACAAATACATTAACCTCAGCAAGCAAAAATTAAACATTAATAAAATGAAAACAATAAAAAAACATAAATTGAAAAATATTCTTAATTAAATAAATTTGCAGAGCTCAGCAAGCAGCTAAGAACAAAAAAACCATCAGATAACTTGAAAACAAAAACAAAAACTTTAAATAAATTTAAAAAAAAAAGTTCAATGCAAGCAAAGTAAAACAAAAGAAAACAATGCAACTTGTTAAGAAGTAAACACAAGATCTTAAAAGTCTTCAAGGAACTAACCAAACAAACAAAAGCATTAATTGAATTAATAAATATAAAGCAAACATAATAAATCAAAACGACCAACAATGAATAAAGTAAAGAAAACAAGCACAAATTCATTAATTCAAGATATAACTAAACACAAAAAGGTAAGAGAAAAAAATAAATAAGAAAAAAATCGAATAAATTAAAAAATATATTAATTATAAAATCAAAATAAATGAAGCTCAGAAAGCAACTATAAAAAAGGTGAAATTTGAAAAAAAAGTAAAACCCATAGCAAAAATGGAAAATAAATATAAAAATATGCTATTAAAAAAATCCATAAAATAAAACAATAAGCCAAAAAAACAAAAACATGCATTAAATTAAAATATTAAAAAAAAAAATTAAAAAAAACATTAAAAGAAACATAGAAGCAAACATAAATGCTCTTTTTCCTGCACAAAAAAAAAAATTATGTCAAGTTGACATAAATTTTTAAATCAATCCCGGTTCCTTTCAGGAGGGAAAATTTTACGTCATTGTGATTAAAATATCAATGATATAAATTTTTACATCATTATATATTTTATTTCTTGCCAACATATAATGCCAAAATAAAACCTTACCTGTTATATTTAACTTTCATAAGAGATTAAAATTTCTTTTAAATAATACTATATATATATTATATATATATAATAGATATATAATATATATTATATATATATAATAATATTATATATATATATATATTATATATATATATAATATATATATATAATATATATATATATATAATATATGATGTATAATATATTATATATATATATTATATATATATATATATATATAGTATATTTATATTATAGTATATATATTATAATATATATATATATATATATATGATATATATAGTATATATATATAATATATATATATTATATATATATTATATGCCCCCTATGTAATGTCAGACCAGAGATTTTGGCCTTTATAACAAATAATCTTTTTGTTTGTTTAATTTCATTGTCACTAAAATTAACTTTTATATAAAGCGCAGATGCCAAAAAAATATTAGGGGAAAAGTAGTAATGACGCTTCAGGGGTAATCGCGCCTCACCCAAGTTTTCCTGAAACGCTTGAAATTACGCTATGTATCAGTGTTGCCATATCGTGTGCATCAATATAAGACGCCAGTAGTCGACTGACGGCAAGCGAAAGAGTACTTACTTGTGATGTTTCAAATTTATTATTTTCACTATTTTCATATAAATCAAACATTAGGTTCTTAGAAAAAGGTAACAATTTTTTACGTTAATTTACCTTGCATAAATTTTATATCATCTACATGCATTTAGTATTTAATTCACATATTTAGTTTTTTGAAATGCTTTTGTGTGCTATAAAGTAATCCAAAAATATCAAACATGTTGAAGGGGGGTAATGGCGTTTGGGTGAGCGGAATTTACCCCAAATAATATACCTATTTGTATATACGTTATATACATAATGGGTGTTAGCTACTAATTATATATATTATTACTGGTTGACTGGCTATATCATATGATTATATATAATATATTATATATATTATATATTATATATATATGCACACTCATCAACGGATGCCAAGAAGAATGGAACAATGTACATCAAAGGCTCGTGGACAGTAGCAACAATGCAGCAGCAATGAATGCAGTAGCTTCAGAAACATCGATTAGAATCCTCAAAGGAATATAACATTCCCTTTAGTTCAATTAAGGATAGAATTAAGGCAGGATCGTGCTACTATGCCCCATCCTATTGCCTCCAATAAACAATTTACACTCTGCGCGCCATTACCCTACCATGTGAACGCTATTGACCGATCAAAAAGCGGTCAAATACCGCTCAAAATTCGAAATGTTGAAATCGTTAATAATTTTTTTTTTTTTGTGAATTTAGTTTTTAATTTTTGATTGCGCCTCTTTGTTTTTTATTCATTTTAACATTTTTTTGGTTTATAAAGTTTAATTTTTCTTTAATTTAAGTTACTTTTCTCTCTCTCTCTATCTCAACAAAGAGCTGAAGGTCATTACCCAACTTTGTAGTATATTATTTTAGCAACAAAACGATAATATTAATTAAAGTGACGGTCTGTCTCCTTCATTTTTAATGAAAAAAGTATTGTGAAATATTAGAAAGGAAAATAAATTAAAATGTCTTATACGTAACCATTTTAAATATATTAATTAGAAATTTTATCAATACAGACTTTGATATAAACAACTTCATAGCATCACGTTTCAATGTAAAGTATATCATATGCAATGTAAAGTATGTCATAATGAAGTAGTTTGCTGAAAATTAAATCATAGAACCGCGTATCAATATTTTATGCACGAAATGAGGTAGGTCCTTCCTTTTTCGGTTATTTACTAATATTAAATTCAGGAGTCCCGTTAAAGATTAAAATCTAATTTAAAAATTATTATTAACAATTTATATTGTTTTTTTATTAAAATAATATCTTGTCAAATGAAATATATATTTGCGATTTCCACAATTAGGTAATTAATACACTAATTTTATGTTGGCTGAATTAAATTTTCGATATAATCTTTTTTCCTGTGTAATAATTTTTTAAAACATTCAGAGACGGTTTTCCTTCATCGAGGTTCCTTGAAATAAGGTTCTTCATTCTTGAAAAGAAGCCTTTTTCCTATCTTAGTGTTCCTTGGAAATGTCAAAGATTTATTCATCCTTAGATTTCTTGAAATAGATTCATTCTCAGGCTTCTTGAAAAAAGGTTCTTTTATCATTCAGGTTTCTTGCAGGATGGTTCTTCATCCTTGAGATTCCTTTAAAGAAGGTTTTTCATCCTTAAGGTTCTTTGAAAAAAGTTTCTTCATCCATGAGGCTCCTCGGTATAAGAAGATTCGTTTCATCATACAGGATTCCCATAAAACTCATTTTAGGATTTTGAATTAACATCCTCATCGGGATTTTTGAAATTTTTGTTTTGTTTCTTTTATTTTCTGCCTCTTCTTTAAAGTTGAGAAACTTTTAGAAACCCATTTTTGAGGGGAGTTTAAATTTGACTTTCAAATTTCCCTCTACTTTTCTTTTATCTATTTAAAATTTAGTGTACTCGATGTTTATAAGGTAAGTATGAATGTATTTAGGACCTGTTGTATATAAAATGGTTTTATTTAAAATTTTAGAATTTTTTTTCTTAGATCGTTAGTAAATTATTATATATATTTATATATATATTATTATAATATCTAATATATATAATATTATAATATATATATTATAGTATATATATATATATATATTAATATATATTATATATATATATATATTTAAAATATATATACTAATATATTATATATATTATATATAGTATATATGTAATTGATATATATATACTATATATAGTATATATATATAGAGATATTATTTAATATATATTATATATATATAATATATATTATATATATATATAACTATTATATAATACTATATATATATAACTATATATATTATACTATATATCGTTTTAAATTGCACTGCTATTCATATATAGTATGATATCTAATATATATGATATATATACTATGATTAATAATTATATATATATCATATATTATATATATATAAATATAAATATAAATATTAGTATTATAGTTTATATATTATATTAATATGATATATAATAATATATTATATAGTATATATATTGATAATATATATGATAATATATAAATATTATATATATACACATAGTATATTATACAATATTGTAGTTACTAATAATCTTACTATTCTATAAATTTAATATATATATATATATATAATATATCTGCTACTATATAGTATATATATATATATATTATTAGAATATATATAATCATAATTTTCTGATACCTATATATATATATAATATATATATATATATTATATATATATACGTTATAATACTATATCATATATATATATACTATTATTAAATATTTTATCGAAACATATATATTATATTATATATATATATATATATATATTTAATATATATATATAGTTATCTTACTAAAATAATATCTATATATTCGATTCACTCATATTATATTAATATATATCATTAAGATATATATATAATTATATATATATAATATATATATATATATAATTTTAGAAGGTAAAAAAAATCTGCTGTCGGTACACCAAACATTTGTCTACGAGAGTCTGCACTTTCCGTTACCTTCCGACCCATGAGTTGCTAGAAAATAGAAAAATTAATCTGAAAGTACGTGAAAAGTCTATTAAACCTATAAAATATATTTTTTTAAAATAGATTTTCGATATGTTATAGATATGCTTCAAAAATGGGTGAACTCGCAAGACTTTCTAACTTTTTTCAGATTTTTTGTATGACTTATTTAAAACTTTTTTTGTGGTTTTCATTGTCTAAAGATCATTTCAAACTTTTCATACAAGTTTCATGAAAGATCGTTGAAAGAATCTGCTTGGTGTCGTTATAATTGTTCAAATTAACGTAATAAATACCATATAGTATTATATGTAATTATATATATATATGTATACTATCAAATATATATATATAGTATAGGTTATATATACAATATATATAATAATGGGCCAACGGTATATATTATTTTATTTATACATAACACCATTTCCAGCATGGTTGCTTTGTTTCAAATCGTGAAAACAGTTTGCAACGTCAAACTTGACAAAGCGCTTGTCTAGTAAGCTTGTCCAATGATTTTCGCAAGAGTTGTGATTTTATATTATAGTATCATAACATGCTAGTTTACAGCTGTCAATTACTTTTTGCAGCAAGTTTTCTCTTTGCCAAATTAATTAACAAGGTTGCTGCATGGCTTGCACACAGTTTAAAACAAACTTTACGACAAATTAAAAAAAAAAAAAAAAACTAATTATTTCTCACGCAAGTTTATTTAACTTAACAATTAAATTAAGTATCATTAACGAGTAATTATATTACATATATTAATTTTAATTAATTATGACGCGTTGTTATTATTGCTCGCCATTCTTGCGCGAGCGTTATGATTAATCCGAGTAGTATTGGAGCTCTGGGGACCAACTTTTGTATTGCTTAGTTCTATTGTTTTACCACTGAGCTAAAACCACAACGTAACTGAAGCTGCTTTATAGTATTAGCTTATATTTAATTCGTAAATATTTGTTTTTTTTTTTACGAATTTATTAATTTATTATTGAAATTATTTTTTATTTAATAGATTTAAAGATACATCTATTACTCTATATATATTAATATATATATATATATAATATATATAGTATATATAGTATATATATATATTATATATGTATTTATAGTATACTATATAATAATAATATATATATATATTATATATATAATATAGAGTTAGTATAATATATATATATATATATATTATATAATATAATGTTAAAATAATAATTGAATCTTTAATAATAATAATAATAATAAATAATAATTCTATTAATAATAATACATATTAATATATAATTTCAATATAAAAAAAAATAATGTTATGATAAAAAAAATAATTTAGTCATATTTTAGTTTATATATTAATATTTTATATTGAATTTTATTATCATAAAAGTTTTATAAGATCCAGTTGATATTATATAGGTATATTTTATATATATATATACTATTCTATATATATATAACAGTATTATATATATAGTATATATATATATATATATAATATATATATTAAAGTGTGGTTGTGTGTGTGTGTGTGTATGTGCTGTGTTTTTGTGTGTATGTATGTGCATGTAACGTATGTGTCAAGCTTGCTGCAAGTTAATTTTACAAGTTATAGTTTTTCAATAGTCATACAAAATTAAATCAAAGTTATCAAAATTGAAGTAAATATTGTAATTCGCAAAATTTGTTTACAAGTTTTTTTTTCGCAAGTTTGCCCAGACAATTTAAAATCAAAGGACTTTAATCATAGAACTTGATTCAAGTGACATGCTGTCTGGGATAACTTCATCCATAGGCAAATGATATAAATACTAAATTTGTAGCCCTATTATATGATATTTAGCAATTTTAAAAGCGACGTTTCACTACTTAAGATTAATAAATACATTATTTATTGACGATCTTAGTAAAAATAAATAAATAAATAAAAATCTAATCGATTCCTATAACACAACACATCCTGTATTTCTATGCTTAACTGTGCTTTTAATACCTGTTGAAAATCCAAACTCAAATTACTACTACTACTACTACTACTACTACTACTACACTATTACGACTACTACTACTACTACAACTACAATTACGTTTGCTATTTATAATATGTATGTATGTATGTATTTTTGTATGTATGTATGTATGTGATGTATGTAGGTACGTTATGTATGTTATGTTATTATGTAGGTAGTGTATGTTACGTATGTATGTTCTTGAAAGGGTTATGAATACCTGACATAAGAAATCAAATTGTTACTACTACTACCAATACTGCGTTACTATTATAACCACTACTAATAATAGTTAATTTTTATGAATTTTAAAAATGTTGTAAATTCCTGATAATACTCATAAAAAAAGATTACTACTAATGCTGTTCCTGCTGCTGTAGCTAATAATTAATAATAATAATAATAATAATAATAAGTAATAATATAATAATAATAATATTAATATAATAATAATAATAATAATAATATAATAATAATAATAATATAATAAGTAATAATAAGTAATTAATGAATAATAATTAATAAATAATGAATAAAATAATAATAGAAATAATATATATTATTATAATATTTCATTAGTGTAATAGTATTTCTAAAATCCTTCATTTGTGCGAATAATGGCTATAAAATACCCAGCGAGAGCGCAATACAACTTCCGTCCTATGTATTAATTCCAAAACCTCAATTTAATTATTGCTTTCAAAAGAGTAACAATAAAATGTCATTTTCTCTTTTAATTAGAAAGGGGGTAATGGGGGAATTATAGTTTGGAAAATAGTTTCCCCCATTTATATGATTTCCCCCGATTTTGGAAAGTTGCCTACAGTTTTTAATTGAATTTATTATTGGATAAAATATGGAAAAGAAGATCGATATAATTTATTTGAAGATATCTAATGGGATTTGAATGGAGATAGAGAAAAGGAGAGTGATTTAATAAGAGTGAGAGAATGAGTGGCAGAGAAAGAGAAAGAGAAAGAGAAAGTTAGAGGAAGAGAAAAAGGATGAAAGAGAGAGAGAAAGAGAGAATTAAAGAGAAAGAGATAGAGAGAAAGATAGCTTAGGTGATAGTAGAGAGATAGCGAGATAGAGAGAGAAACAGTTGTGTAGATGAGAGCGAGTTGTGGTGAAGGAGAAGTAGTGATGAGAGAGAGAGAGAGAGAGAGAGTAGGAAGAGTGAGAGAGGGAGAGTGAGAGTGGAGAGATAGTGAGAGTGCGTGAGAAGGAATTAGAATAGGGTAAAAAGGGATATATATATCAAGCTTCTAAACGATATATATGAATAAAGGATTATATAACGTAATACTATTTATATATATATAATATATAATATATATATATAATAATATTAAATAAATAGAATTATTTATATATTAATTAATACCGTATATATATTATATATATATATGATAAAGTGTTAGGTTATATATTATATATTATCTATATATATTGCACACTTTAGAAAAATAATTACTCTAATATCCTCAATTATATACTATAGTATAGTAGTATATTATTTTATATTATATATATATTATATATATATACTTTTATATTATATAATATATATATATTTATATAAAGATATTGAAAACTATATATATCACTATACTTTACTACTCATAGTATAGGTATATGATATATACTATATATATAGTAGTTATAATATAATATATTAATATCTATATTGATATTTACTATATACATATACGTATTAGATATATAACCCATATACTCTGGGACAATAGATCTTTATGTTATAATATTTTATTCTTGAAAAGATTTAAGTATATATATATTTATCTCTATAATCTCTTATATCTATATATATTTATATCTTAAATAATATTATATATAATAAATTAATATTAATTTTTATCGATTTGATATATAGTTGTATATGTATATATATGTGTACTAGTTAACTAACTATATATAATATATATACCAACCCCCGATATATATATATTATTTATACTTTAACTCTATAGTGTTACATATAAAACTATTTGTTACTACCTACATAGATTTGTTACTATTAAATATGAATATTTGATATAAATTAAGCATTTGTTATGTTTTGACTATTTCAATTTTCATATATAGTTTGTATATCCATATGTAATTTTATATATAGATGGATACCATATATAGTATATTAACTTGTATTATGACATATACTCCGATAATAATATTACTATATTAACAGCACAAATTAATATATATATCGAGGTAAATATATATATAGGAAAGATTTAAAATATATTTTATAATCTTATAAATAATTGCTAGTTTATAGTATTTCTATAAAAATATTACTATTATTATATAACTCTTTCATTAAAATCTAACTTGATCTTCACAATAAAATATTAACTGAAAAAGAAAAGGAATTAGAAAGGTAATTTCAAGGGAAAAGGGAAAAATGAGTTCTTAAAATTACATAAAATTACAAGATTTTGTAGCATTTTAAACAGAAAATACAATATTTTTTTTCGATGTCTATTAATGGCTGATGTTTAGCAATTCATTTGTGACTGTGTAGATAAAGTTTATTTAGTTCTTTAAAAAAAGAGATTATCTGTATGAATTATACGCTATTAATTATATAATATTAATATAATAATATATATATATATATATATATATAATATATCATATAAAATATATATATTATATCATATAATTATATATTAATATTTTATATATATTTTATTATAATAATATATATTAGAATTTTGTATTAATATAATAATTACAAATTTTTTAAATAATATATAGTATGCACATTATATATATATATTAATAATATATATATATATTAATAATATAGTATATTAATAAATAAATATATATATTATTAGAATAATGTATTATATATCACTCAGATAGTGGGAAAATACGTACCAGCTGCCCTTTTTTCTCCGAGAATTGGGGTGGAGTGCATACAACTTTATGAACACAAAGAAATTTACCGAGGACAACTTGCCTAACATTCTTAGGGTATTTAAAATAAAAGTAAGCAAAAAGCACGTGACCGAAACCCAGCTACCAAGGCGAACAAGTCACATCTTAGTCACACGCGCTCTTGTTGAAAACATTAGTTCTCCCCCACACACGGCTATATATATCTAACAATTTATATTGTAAGAAGGCATACTATATATATACTATCAATATAATATATATAAAATCACAGATAAAATAGAGCCAACCGGTTATTGTTCGTAGCTAATAGACTATTAATTAGATAAGGTTTCTGAATTTATAATTAAGTAGCTACTATAATATATATATAACTCACTCCTCACAAGTGAGGCCTGTTATGACTTTAAGATAAACCTATAATCAATATTCAGTATATATACTAAATAGGTAAGTATATATAATTATAATTATATATATCATATTATAATAAGATAGGTTTAATATAACTGAGTTTGCAAATATATTACTTTTGATTATAGTTACTATGATTTTACTTAATGGTACATTTTTTTATTATGTAAAAGATAAAGGAGAACATGCTGTAATGGATCTGTTTTAAAAGATTTGCTGGAACATGATTGTGGGACAGCCGCTGCATGCAGTGTCACTCAGACTTCCAATTGAGGAGTAATCAGTAATAGCTATTTATACACAGAGCATACAAAAAAATTCATATAAAATACTGGAATACTACGTCATCAACAGTTGTAATTATGTATTTATTTTTTTTTTAAAATATATTGCAAACAAAATCTCTACAAACTCTCAGTTTTTATTAGCGAAATTAATAACATGTACAATAGAAAGTAGTTATAAGATTGTTATTCTCAACTTAGATGTTAGATATAGTGAGAAACCAACACCAATGTTGGGAATGAGAAACTGATAATATCTGCAGAATGCCACGTGTTGGACAGTTTCCCAACCGATTGTCCGTAGAGAAAAAAATAACGCTTGGCATTGATTATATATGGAGCATTTTCTGCTAGCAAATTAATATAAGTCTGAGTTGAACAGCGTGCTATCGTCCGCAGTAGAAGACGTTCAGAGGCTGCCCTATGGACGAGCGAGAGTTAAAGCACGAGAGCATAGGGTTTTTTACATCGAGTTATTTCATTTTAAGGGTCGAATAAATCGCAATTCATAAAATTATATATTTGATATCTTTAGATATAAATACATATATGCTTATTTTATTATATATTGAATTTAATGATTCTGCTGTGTGAGAGGAGGCAGGCTTGATTACTTACACTCTCATTATATATATTTATTTTTCTCATTGGTGTTACTTTTTTTAATCACTGCACTTAGGAGCGAAAAAGTGGACATAAAATTTGCAAGTCGTGAGAACTTATTAAAAGTAACATAATTCGGAAGTGCACCATCGTGAATATGTTAAGTTTTTTATATAATTAAAATATTTGTTTTGGTATGTCATACACTCAGATTATATCTTTTTATTAGCATATGTGTTCGAGTGTGAGTGTCTTGATTCAATGGAACACAATAATCACAATACTGGGCGACGCGTTTATTATACCATTAATAAGCTGAAGTGAAACTTAATGAGGGGGAAAATTTACCACTGCAGAAAACCGCAACCCCCGGTGTCTCCTCTGCTCCCTCCGGCCAAAACTCCCAATACAAAGACAACCATTTTTTGGAAGTTTATTCATTTACAGGGTTTTTGAAAATAATTTATTCCTAAAAACAATAATCCAGTTTTTCTGCCGAGTTCTGTTAATATGCTTTATTTGTTCATACTAAACTTCGAATCTATGGTTCTTGGATGTATAAATTTTCAAGAATTAAATGAGTAGTCTTTATTTATTCAAATGTTAGAGATATATTTCTAATTAATTATTATTAAATTTAATATAATGTTTTAAATATTTACTGTAAATATTGAAACATTTTAGTTTTTATAGTTTCTCTTAACAAATGTTATAGAACTAATTATATCACGAAACTCACTTTATTGTTAATTAATATATGATTGTCATTCAATTTGACCCAAAGAAAGAAAAGTTTGAAATGTTAGTGTGAGCCTTTTTTTTATATATTATTAATTTTGCCTTGGCAGTTGATTTGACTCTAAATATGAACATATTTCAGATATTTCCAGAAAGTATTTGAAATTTCTTCTCCATTATTATTAATGATCAGTTTTTTTTTTTAAAAAACATTGTTGATTGCATCATTTTTTGATACTTTTTCTAAGTGAGATAGTTACATAGATGTGTTGCGAGTAGTGTTACTCCATATCCAAAACTCATATACACATATTGGTTATGAGGAACTATTACATATTTCTATTTACCATATATTATAGTTTTTATTATTTTAATTCTTTATGTTTTATGTTTATTTTATAAGAACAACTTTAATTTTCAGTTTTCTTTTTGTTCAAGATTTTTTAATTTATATGGAAGTCTTTCAATGAATAAAGTGAATTTTTTAATAATAGTTTTTGCTAGATTTGACTGAGATAATAATTAGGATTATTAAAATTATAATATATTAGAGGTTTTGATAATTTGTTATTATAGTCTTGTTAATCTTTAACAGGCTTATGCTAAATGTTTTGAAGATTCCCCTCATGTAGCTCACTTTCGTCGTATCTTCCACTCTCTCGTCGCTCAATCAAAAATAATCTTAGGTGTGACGTCAGAGAGTTGGTCACGAATATGAATGAACTCGAGCAACAATTGTTTTGTCTTAGGTTAAGTGAAAGTGGATTAGGTGTCTTAATTTCTAGCTATATACAAAGCTGAGAAATAGGAATGGCTAGAATATGATATCTTAGGTTAATAAAAACAGTTGGATGTGGGAGATTATTTTTTTTTTATTTTTATTTGATTTCTTTTGGTTATATTTGCTATGGTGTTTGCTTAATTAATATAGTTTAATTCACAAAATCCCAGTAAATCGTCTGGATAGAGGTCTCTAATAGAGATGCTATTCTCACCATTGCTCTCTCGACACAATAATATATAAATGATATTATTATTATGATGACTCAGAATATCAGAATCATGATATTTAACTAATATGGACTAACGAAAAAATTACAAGCCCATCCCATTAGAGATGGAAGATAATAGGGAAGATTACGTTTAATATGTAATAATTTGGCAAATTGTTATTAGTGGATACTAATTCATCATCAGCATTTGAATAATAACTTACAACGTATATGAAATTATACTAAGGGATATCAGATTTATATTGATTATTTTCGCTTTTAATTAAAAAATCAATTAAATCTTTTACTCAGTCCATGATAATATACTAACTGGGATGGCGCATTAGTCATATATATAAAGTAAAATTTAATATATCTGTAATATATTTAATTCATCCTTCTCATCATATATGGTAAAATGTAACCATAAATCAGTTTTCAAACACTCCATCGTGGCAGTTTCTGAGGTGGCCTGCTTTACACATATCTCTATGGAATTGAAATTACATTGAAAAAAAGGTTTAATTGAGATCTTAAAAATTTTCAAATTGAGCTTCAGATATTCGACGCCCCATTTAACGTTAGGTCAGAAAAGATGCACCTGATCTCATTTACAACTAAGAACTTAAATAATTACATATTGCAGTGCGATAATGCTTGAAAGCTAAACTAACTGATGATGACTCCTTCACCTCAGTATTTTTTAGTCTTTAATTTAATCGAGAGCAAAGGAGTTCTATATATATACCACTGCTTTAATATATTACTAGGAAGATCTCCACAGCGTTGAGTTGGTAGTTTATCATTATTTGGTAATATTGATTTGTTCTCACAGGCTATTGCCCTACACAACAGAATTAAAAGTGACAAAGAATCCCTTTCGTGCAAGATTAACTGACAGTAACCTGTCAAATCAATTACGCCTTGCTAGCTCTACAGTGCCTCCAAATTTCACAGAACTCTCTGAGAAAAAACAAATGCAGCATTCGCACTAGATTAAAAATGAAAGCTTATTTCATTGAAATGCATTCATGAAGGGAGAAAAGGGAAGGGGGTTGATTGAAATCGTGATTAGAGTGGTTGTGTGAAAAAATTGACATTAATAATTGTTAGAGCAGGACAATTATGAAATAAGGAAAATACGAAATTATTTTTATAATATAACCATACTAATCTATCACCTACCCTTTAATTAAACTAGTGTTGGTACCATCCATTTTACTCACATGATAATTTAATTATAATTGAAACTAAATTAAGGATATTTTTGATATGATGTGTTAAAAGGAATAAAAATTTAATTAATATAGTTAATTTATAATAATTCAAATTATATTACATGCCAGTTCTATAATAATCTAATAATAATAATAATTAATAATAATAATGGTCATTGGGAGTAGTTGTATGATAAATGGTATAGTATATATATATATATATATATATATATATATTTATATATTATATATAATTATATTATATATTAATATATATTTATTATATATATATAGTTTATTATTGTTTATATATTTATTTATCTATAATATAGTTTCAATATTTTATTACTTTTTTATTATATATTAATAAATATTTTATATTAGTTTATTAATTTATATATATATCAATAATACTAAAAATATAAATCAAAACCATAAAATAATCAAGTAATGAAAAAATTAAATATGAAAAACTATAATAATATTTATAATATCTATATAATATTTAGATCAAGGGGCATTGCCCTGTAAAAATATATATTTTATTTATTTTTTAAAATTAATGAGATGGAGAGTAATTTAGAGTATATTTATTTTATAGTTTTGATACGAAGTATATATATATCCTAACCTACAATATAAATTATTTTATAAATATAATTTTTTTAACTCTTTTCAACGAGTAATACAAAAACCTTCAAGCTTAAAAACATCACTTTTTTTTTTTTTAAAATTACTTCATAAAAGTGTTTAATTATCTAATTTACTTATTTTAAACAGAGCTAGGTTCTTTTGTCATTCTTTCTCTCCTTTTTACTACTATCTTTATGCTATTTAGATTATTCAGTTTCTATGAGATCTATTATTCTGATAAACAGACTCATGAGATAGTTATATAATAAATATTTCATTAATATTATTTTATATATTGATATAATTATATATATGCTATCATCTATGAGCAATTATTATCAAATGGTAAATATAATATATATAATAACAGCATAAAATTTTACAATTTTTTTATGATTTCATTTTTTGTAAAACTTTTCAATTTAGTAATGTTTTAAACTTTGGTTGTTTGGCGCCGATAAGGGAAAATAAGGTGTATTTTTAATAATGGATAGATTATATAAGATTATATAATTATATAATCTATTATGATTATTGCTTAGACTTTATGCTTAGCCATGCAATATTTTGGTGGAGAATGTCATAATATAAAATTTTTGACTAAAGGATATACATTGATGTCAGATTGAATTTAAGAATGAATAAAAGTTTTGATTAATATTATTAAACTTTTTCAAGATATTAAGTTGAGTGTGTGAAGTGTATATATATATTTAGAGCTCATTATAAATTTATCAAACTACGATCACATTGAGACATACTAATTTATAAAGTGGTCTTGAAATATGAAGAAGGTTCCTTAAATTTACTTATAACATCATTGTAATCATCATAACATCCTCTTACTAACAATAAAATAATTAAAATATAGTTGTCATACATTTAACATTTATTAACAACACTCACATACGCTACCTATACCGTTAATATCTATCGCATTGCTGCCCTCCATTTCTTGGAATAAAATGGTGGTGTGAAACGATGTATCAACCTTCTTTTTTTTTTAAATATTAGTAGGAAAAATTAATAATTTTACAAAATAATCATTAATTGATTACTTATATATATACTTTAAACTTATTATATAAGAATAATTTTATTTTATTTATATATATTATAACAATAATTAAAGTATTTTTTTATTCCTTATTCCTATTACAGGTAAGCAGGTTTACAATCAATTATGGTTATATTAAAGCATATTAACCAATATGAAATAATAAACAATTAATTTTTACTGAGATAAGATTAAAAAAAATGAAAAATGTCTCATACACGAAAGAGAAAATGGGTGGCACCCCGTCAAATTCTTTCAACATCACGCGTTCTCAGCTCCAGCAAACCTGACTTATGAGAGGTTATATATAATCTCACACCACAAGCTCTATGAGCGAGGTGACCACCTCATCGATTCACACTATCGTCTTAATTTGTAATAACAGTTTTGATTGTTCACACTTAGAGGGTTATTTCTAACATTCAAGCCGTGACATCATCGGAGCACACCAACATAAACAATATATACTAATTTGTCTAATACCTCAACAAGCACTTGAGGGTATTAAATGTGGTGTGAATACGCCCCATCGATTACGTCAAAGATGGAGTATTTAAATTAGGTATTCCATTCAAGCTATATCTACCTAAACTCTCCCATCAACGCCGGTATCTCATCTTGCGCCATAACACGACGCGTACCTCGTGAAATAGAATCGTGGCACCTTAGTAAAAGTCTCTTTAAGTCACGATCACTGGTCGTATCTTATAGCTCAGTCTTGTTCTGTGTAGATATTCATTGACCTCATATCTTCACCTTCTTCCTCATATTTTGATAGTATTAATAACATTTCCCCCAATCTTTCTTGAACATATATAACATTCTCTATATCTTCTCGACTTATCGTATAACACTTTCTTCCTCTCTCTCTTCTCTTCTTACTCCTCTTATCAAATTCTCATCCTACCATGGATTTAGGCTACCAATCAACACTTTCTCACTTTTTTCACACTCTCTTCTTCCGGTGCAATAGACAATTAAATCATTTTTATTACGCTTCTCCTTCCTGATACATTCTTCTTTTGATCGAACACTATTACTAATGCCAAATATAACACTCAACTGACACAATATAACACTCACGCTACTACGATCGTGCTCTCGGATTCCATAGTATCTATTTCATAGATATAATTAATTTCATTATCTAATGGATTTAATAAATTATCATTTATAATTATTTATATTGTATTATTATTATTAATATTATTATTTAATTATTTATTATTATTATTAATTATTAATATTAAAGCTTAGCTTAATTAACTATTACAATCATTTTAATTACAATTTATATTATTATTCATAATGGGAAATGATGAAGCATACAGATATTATATTATTATTATTATTATTATTATTATTATATTAATAATTTATTATATATATGATTTCATCTCCATGTGTAAATCACTATATATCTCTACATTATCATAATATTCCATATCTCTATTATTATTTATTCTTCTTCTTTCTTCTTCTTCTCTTCATCTTCCATATAACCTCTTCCGATTATGCTTCTTGCATTCTTGTCTTCTTCCTAATACCTCTCCTCTTACTCATTCTCTTTTCCATTACTTCTTCACACTATTCACTTTATATTCCTTATTGCCTCACTTCTTCTGTGCGATCTTTACTTCTACCATCATTCAATATCATACACTACCATCCATCTTGCTAAATTTAATCTTTCTCCCTGCACTTACTCTCTTTCTAGGTTTGCCTCTTGCCTGTGGCTGTCTTAATACTTTACTTTATTCCGAGTATGGTCGCCCATCATTTATCTTTCATGTATGAGAAGGGCGGATGAGGCAGTATAAATGGTATTCTATATAGTTAAGATATTTATTATTATTTATTATATTAAATTTTAATATAATTATTTTTACTATTGAAATATTTACAAATAAAAAATTATGTTATTATATATTTATATTTAATTTATATATTCCGAAATTTTCTATTCATCATTTATGCATATTTAAATTATTATTTACATGGATTTCATTTCATATTGGATATACTTAAATATATTAAATTGGTATATTAATGCATGGTATTGTGAGTTAACTTATGTTTTATATATATTATTATTTAATATATTTATATATAATTAGTAAGATTAAAGTTTCATTTGTAGATTAAATATGTGAATTTTATATTTTCATTATTAATATTTCAAGTGGAATATAAACATAATTTGAGTTTAATGTGATTCATAATGAAAACAATTATATTTTATTATTGATAATTGTTTTTGACATTACTGAATATAATTTTCTGGACTTTGTGAAGGTAAAACTAAAATTGAAAAGTCAATTAGTAGTACGTCAAGCTATATGTAGTATCTCTTATGTCAATTACGATAATTATACTCTTATTTCAAGTACCACTTATTATGAATAAATTTAATTAGTTTAATGTAAATTTTAATAATCATTTTAAATTATCATATTTATAACTAAATTTACTCAGGAATCTTCAAAGTAATTTTAGACAATATTTAATTTAAATATCGTATTAACAGCGCTTTATTGAATTTGAGATTATTATATATTAGATTCGAAAATCCCATTAAGAATCTGAATTTATTAAGTTTTGTTAAACCCTGTGTTATTGTAACAGTGGTAGATTTTTATTATTAAATTGAAGTACTATTGTATCTATTCTGGAGATATTACTTTATTAAGATTAATATTAATGAAATTCTAAAGCTAGCAATCTTAGACTGTAATTTCATTACAAAAATTACGGTGGCACTTGATCTCTAATGTTAGTTTGAATTAAAGATATAAATTATTAATATAAATGATGAAGATGATATTGATATAGATAACGGTGAAAGAGAGTGGTGTGGTGTGAAAGAATAAGTAGATAAATTGAAACCCTTCAAATAACTGAATGTTGATGTATGATTTAAGTCACAAGAATAATTTTGGAGTCTATGTGAATAAGGATGGAATATGAATAATAAGTCGGATTTTGGGATTATTTTATTATAGATTCGTGATGTATTATAATGTTAGTGATAAGAGTTAGTTTGTAGTGTGAATAACTCATTAGATCCCTATTGAGAGGTGATTATTCTTTGGGAAGATTTACTCGAATATTAGATAAAAGTGAGTATTGTTAGTCCAGTAGTGATGGTAAATCTGAAATTAGTTTCTTGATTAGGCAGAAGAAATGTTGAGAGTTTTATTTGAGTTCATAGTATGGCGAAGATATAAAATAGGTTGCAATTAGTTAAATAAGTGTATTAATGAAGAGTAATTGATGTCATGTATGTGATGTTTTGTATGGGGGCAATGAGATTTATTGGTTGGCCCACCTGGGCATCATGAGCGAGTAAATTATAGTTATAATAACCTTACATTTGACGATTATTTTTACCTAATAGTTGTGTTAAGTTATTCTCGTCAAGTTCGAGTGTCCTATGATGCTAATTTAACTATGGTCTTTTTATTATGTGTGAAATTTTATTTCATTTCTGATCTGTATGACAGAGTCATTCTATTATCTACTAATTTAATATGTGATAATTCAATATGTAGGGGGAGATTATTCATGTGTATTAATGAGTCTCAGGAGACTTTAAAAATGCTAGAAAGTATAAGGTTTCGTTCAATGTATCTTCTTAAATCTATTTATTATTAGCTTTTATTATCTTTTATCCGATGACCTTAATAAATTATTATTATCAACTCTTTATTAATCCATTATTATTATCATTAATCATTATCATTATCCCCACCATATCATCTAAATCTCCATATTATTTGGGCTTGCAAAGAGAGGTTGGTGAAGAAAGAAATGATAAGTATAAGAGATCCATTTCCCATAATTTCTTGTCCAAATATATAGTATTTTTCTATGGTTATGCAGTTCTACTTAGTGCTGTGTTTTTGGTTCCGCTTTGAAAACATGATTGGTATCGAATGCCTTTTGTAGTATTGTTACACTTTTTTAACGTTTATGATGCGGAACCATTTTGAGGTCTCCATTTTAATTTATAATTATTAATCTTCTCATTTCTCAAAACTCAATTCAGTTGATCTACATTACTTCAATAATTGTCGGACTTTCATATTTTATGAATATATTGAAGGCTTAACTCAATGAGTTATTCGTTATTAATATTTTGATAATTTCCAAGTTTAACTGAGCATTAAATTATATTTTTTGGAAATATTTGTAACATTTTTCCTTTAATTTTCAATCATTCATATAATTTCTATTATGTCTAACATGCTACTCACATCTATTCATCGTATGAACACTGAGCCTTGGGAAGTGGGCAATGCTAAGAAATCATTCACTGTTAATTCTTAAATTTAACCCATCTTGAAAGTCAATATATTTTGGAGAGAATTGTTATTCTATCGCCTTAGTTATGTTCTTTAAAATACTTGAATACTAATTTCATTAGTAAGACTGGTTTATTCTTCTATTGATTTTAATAATTGCCCGGTCTTTTTATTTTTTATTTACTGTCAATAAAATTTTTTTATTATTATTATTTTTTTTTGGTGTCTTGTTTCAATCACCTGAGTACTACTTATTAGTGTATTATTGATATGGCACGAGAGAAAATTTTCAACCAGCTATCTCACCTCGTTTATTAAAATTGTAAGACTATACATATTATTGATTTTTTTTTTTTCTTTCTTCATAGCTTCACTACTGAACAAGAGTTGGGGGAAATTCTACTAACGACGAAGGGAAAGCAACAAAACTTTGCATAGAAACTGTAAACTATTCCTTTTGCTGGTCAGACATTTGACATTTCATTGGGAACAACATGGTCAATTAAAGGATTGTTTTATGGTAGAAACCATTTATATAAGTTGTTATGAAAGAAAAAGTTAAGTTTCATCACATCAGGGTCAATTAAAGTGACCTACATTTATTAAATTCCGGAAAATGAAAGAATTTTATTTACAGAGGGGAAAGCACGCAAAGACTTCATTCATAATAATATTTATTTTTTTTTGGTAATAAGCAAATGGAGAGTCGTTCGTGGTTGTAACTTTAGCCTTAATAAACGCTTTAGGCACATATTATAGTTTCCGTTCTCTTTGAAACTATATTGAGTTTAAATAACAAAATCTAAAATTATCACTAACGAAGTGCAAGAAAATGACCATGAACGTATGTGAGGTATTTAAATCGATATATATATTTCAAGACCTTCTCAATTTGCATAGTAATATTGTTAATGCCTTTCGGTATGATTATAGACAAAGCTTTTTTAGGTCACTTGCATTTCAAGGTAAAGTCAGCTTTCTTTGAGTATAGTTTTTATATGGTCAAGGTTAATCAATTGCATTTGATTTTTGAAAAAATTAGTAACAGCAAAGTAACTTTCTTTAGAGCTAGAGATAGAGTTTAACTGTTTACCTTTTGTTACAATTTCTCCTTATGGGACTTATAAATAATGTTATGGGGTTATTTAAAACTTTAACAATTCTTTGCATTATAATATATATTCAGTCAAAGTATATAAGACCTGGCTCTCGTCTATTCAAAGTTAATTCTGTAACATAAAATTAAGTGCTCAAATAATGGTATCCCAATAAAGAGAGGAGAAATTATTAGTTATGATAAGTCACGTGCTAAAAGGGGAGTATATGAGACGTTCATATACGCTCATATATTTAATTCATCACTATAGCCGTCTACCTGTATATTATATCACTCCGAGATAGTTAATTATATTATCCAGAGTTATATAAAAGAATAGTATTAATAGAATTAATTTAAATGGTATATTGTAATTATCACCGAGAACCTCAATCTCCTAAGAATTTGTGGTAATTATCATTACCTTCATATAGTATATAGGCCGAAGTATGAGTCTATTGTCAGTATAGGAAAATTGGAGTTTATTGAGTTATACGTGTATTTTCATACCAAGTGGATTAAGAGTGTAACTATAATATTACTAGGTATATACCTGATTAAGCAAAGTATCATTATAAATCTATGCTCTATATTCACTCAGGCTATGAGAAAACGTATATTTATGATTACTATGTTGGACAAATCAGGTTTTTAGTACTGACAGTGACAAACCTACAATCGCTAATGAGAGTGATGTGAGAAGAGTAGAGTGAGTGTGAAATTAACGTGTTAACACTTTAATAATAAAAATATAACTCTATTTTATCTGTTGTTATATTGATAGTTTGGCTGTTTATTTAGTGATATAGTTCTGGGTAAAATATGCGAATTTAGGTGTTAAACTATACCATGAACTTAATCTCACGAAAACTATGTATTTTAAAAAATATTTATACAAAAAACTTATTTTACTATAGCAATTTTTTTTGTTTTCGTTGATTGATCAGTATGATAGTATATCTATCGAGAGACTTAGTAAGAATTCATATAATAATCTCTCTCTAGTAGCGAGGAAGGGATAAACACATATTATATCATATACAAACACTAACGAATCTTAAACGTAAAGAAATAAAAACTTAATATGGAATCTTTATCACCAGTAATATAGAAGCTTCATATTAAATTTTTCTTTATATTTTGACATATATTTAAAGTATATGTTTTAATATATATTATTTTATAATATATCATATAATTAAATTAACAATATATTATTCATTAATATTATAGATTAACATTAATATATTATTTAAATATTATAATAAATAACTTTTTTCCTATCCAATTTGGCTAACATATTTTAAATAATTATTTTATTATTTGAAAGATTTATAATGAGTTACGGAAGGACTCTTGACATTTTAAAAACGAGTTACGTTTAATGTTTTTATCCATTATAACGTCATGTTTTTTTTTTTGTATAAATACTACACTTATATCTTATCATCTATGTTATTCTCACTAAAAGTTTCATTAGTGCTTAAAATTAGTTGTTGACCTACTACTCACCTCAAGTCTGGGGAAACGGAGATAGATATGATGACGAATGATATAATATATATAATATATATATATATATGATAATATCTATTTATAATATTCTAATATATTATTATATATATATATTTATATATTATATATATATATGTATAATATATTACTTTTAAATTATAATGAAACCGAGCTTTAAATTATTTTAAATTAAATTTTAAAATTAATTTTAAAATTTAAATTTTATTATTTAAGTTTATTTTAAATTAAATAATCTATATTTGGTAATTATGGATTACAACAGGCGTATGATAGAGTAAATAGGGAAGCC
>JABUQX010091538.1:42500-45762 GCA_015478945.1 Trachelipus rathkii | reverse complement strand
ATATTAAAACACTAGTTATACTTTTCTAAAAGAAATTATCTTAGTACCACGCCTGATCCACTGCGCCAGTGTGCACTTCAAATGACAGGACATTTACTTATAACCAAGGTATAAAAACGAACGTACTAACCCACCCGAGTAGCATAAAAACTGCTGACAAGTTAAACTTTGAACAAAGAACATATTGCCAAAACATGTAACTTTTTGAAGCCCGTGGGACACGGTGTGCTGCCAAAACGATTGACCTGCACACTTGAATGGAATACTCTAAGATGAGGATGAAAAAATAGCTCGGGTGTAATATAAATGCATCATCTTCAAATATAAGGACCAGTATTAAATATATCAATAATATATATAGTATATATATATATATATATATATATATATAATAAATAGTATATAATATATATATATATATTATATATTATTATATAATATATATCATTATATATATAAATATTTATATATATTATATATAATATATATATATATATATAATTATATATTATATATATTATATTATATTATATATTTATATATATATAGATATATAATATATATATAAGATATCTATATATAATATATTATTATATAATATATATATACAAAATTATCTCACACATCCGTAAATCTTCGAGAATGTTATAAATTAGAGCAGATGTCTTGAGACAATATTTACTTTAAAGGCATGTTCACAATATGCCTTACAAACGTTTCGTCATAGAGCTGTTGCTATACGGAGTCGGTGTAATAACAAGAGGCATGATATCACATAAAAGGATGAATTGAGAAACAGCAACTCAAAAAATATGTGATTTTGTATTACCTTCGCAATATCCGACCAGTCCGAAAGCAGCAGTACAACACAAATTAGTGGGAACATAATGGAAAAGGCTACCTCATTTGCAATGATTAATATGTTACAATAGTAGTCATGCAGTCAGAAGGCCATACCCTCCTGACCTCAGAGTAGAATGAACGTTGCACACACACAGCATCGGAAGAGTCATACATTGGTATGAGGAGACCAGCGAATACCGCAGACGACCGGGGGTTCAAGGCAGACGACGCTCGACAACGCGTCGTGAAGACCGATTTATACGGCAATGCGCATTGTGGGAGCGCTTCACAACAGCAAGAAGGCTTCAGATATAGTTTACGCAGGTTAATGGAACACTAAGCACTAATACGATTCGGTGATGGATTTGCTAACACGAGTAAAGGCCACGAAGGCCTACAAGAGGGCCACCTCTCACGAGAAGTTATCGTACAGCAATGGTCGCATATGCTTGACATGTCCACTAGCTACTCCGGCAGTGGAGACGTGTCATATTTAAGGACGGGTTCAGAATCAGCCTCTATAGTTCCAATAGATTTCCAAGAGTGTATTGGTAGCCAGCGAACGATAGGCTGCATGTAACATCCAAGAGGAAGTGTCATCCGGTGGTGTGTTGATTAGGATCTGGGGAGGCACTTCGCTAACTGCCAAACAGACAGACCTCCAGATCCTTCGTGAAGGGTCCCTGACCACCACACGATACATTACGAACATCCTTGAATCATTTGTGATACCTTATGCACAATATATTGGTCCGGATTTCATTCTTATGCATGATAATGCTCTACCCCACGCCACCAGCTGTGCACACGAATACCTACAGGAGGTTCAAGTAGGCACGTTCCGGTGGTCCGAGCACAATCCGAACCTCATTGCTCGAACGTGAACTTTGACAGCTCTAACCACCCAATGACCTTGAATAAACCTTCGACTTCCTGTGGATTATGGAACGCGATCCCTTAGCGATGACATATGGAACCTCGTATCCATCATGGAACGATGATGCCAGGCTGTCATTACATCAAGAAGTGGTCATACATTGTACTGAGGCACCATAAACACATCCTATGAAAAATTCTAACCATACACACACACCTGAACATGATAGGCACACAATTCTTTTTCAAAAGAGAAACACCTCAACACCCATGCCACATTGCATTCTCTAACCCTACAAACCACAGATTCAAACAACCTCCTCGTTCGCCAGCCCTATATTACAAGAAAATCTTGAACAACATTCCACCACCACTAAACAACACAGCATACACCAAACAAGTCCACGAAACCAACAGAAACACTTAAGACCAGAACCGACCAAACAATATTTAAACACATCGACAGAAATAATCACCAGAATTCAAACTCACTATCATAGTAGTCAGTCAACCTTGGCAAAGCTAGATGCGCATCACCCTAAATTCAATACTACAAAACACAGGATACAACTTAACCAAACCAACCAGCACTGTCAAAACGTTAAACCAGTTCCGGAGTATACATCCCACTTCTTTTCTCTCCGATTTAACATAATTCGCAAACATAAGAACACGATGAAACATAACATCCCTGGAGACTCTCTGTGGAGGAGAGAGCGATTTCGTCGGCGGTACCTGCGCGGTGTGGCATCTCCCATGAATGGGGTGGCAAGTGAAAGTAAGATATATATATTATACTATTTTATATATATATATATATAATTATATAATATATTATATTATATATATAATATATATATAGTATATAATAACGTATATTATATTATATTATATATATCTAATATATTATAATATTATTATTAATATATAACTTAAAAGAAATATATATAATATAATATAAATTATATTATATATATATATTATATATATATATAATTATATATATATATATATTAATAATATATATATATAATATTATATAAAATATATATTATTTATATTATTATAAAATAATATATATAATATATATTATATATAATATAGATATATAATTATATATATATATATGTATTATAATATATATATATAAATATATAATATATAAAATATTCATATAAATATATAATATATATTATATATATATATATATGAGGCTCATGCACTCGGACTGCTCGGGCTGCTAGGATTTACACGAGTTATCATTAAAGAAACCATTCAATCTTCAAAATTTTATAAAGTACCATACAATTCTCTTTATTTTTTTAGAATTGCATTTGAAAGAAAAATATTACCATAATGCATTAGAAAAAGTTTATTTAAAATTTAACAAAAAGTGTATGATCCATCCTCCATTAATAAATGCCATTTTTTCAATTTCAATTATAAAAGGTGACAGCTCTTGCTTCTCCGAAATAGCCGAGAGAAAATTTTAAGACAGTATACACTCTACACATTCGTGAATTTAATTATTTTACAAGTTGTT
>JABUQX010091538.1:25000-35000 GCA_015478945.1 Trachelipus rathkii | reverse complement strand
TTTTATTTCCCTCGAAATCAGAAAAGCAGAAAGATCTACCAAATCCATACATAAACAGTATCTCATACTATATCTTCAACAAGAGTCTAAAGTCACTTTCTCGCAAAACCCAGAAACAAATATATTCCTTTGAAAAGGTCCTCTAGCTTACAAAAATCTGTCGAAGCTACAATTTAGTAAAATCCAAGCTACAAAAACTTCACTATCTCAACTCTTCACATTCTTTACTAACTCTTCAAAACCAAAATTCATTATCTTATTCCACATCCGGTAAAAACCAATTAAACCAATATTTCTTTATCGAAAACACTGTTCAATTTACAAAGAGTTAGCTGCATAGCACCTCAAAACTCTAATATCAAATAACTACTAAACATTCAATTACTTATAGTATGCGAATTCTTACCATCGCAAGAAACTGCTATAATGAGACTTTTTAAGACTGATTCCTCAGTCTTTCAAATCATAAACTAGTTGAGTTATCTAAAATAATATCTCAGAACAATGTCAATCTATCACAACTTCCCCCCCCTGCAATAAAAAAAAATTTATTTGTATATTTAATTATATATAATATAAAATTATATACTAATTTTTTCTAACGACTATGATAAAAACTCTTAATTGTTCAGGATATGAACTTCTCTCAGATCAATAGTACAAATGGATATTAAGCTGATCTTGAGACATGTATTAAATACGCTAGGAGGATTCTCTCTGAGGTATAACGTCATAAGTACTGGGGTGATGGCGACAGGTTGTGTTACTATTTGAAGTTACCTTGTCGGCAAGCCTCCATAGGATTGACTGGGATATCAATAATATGAGTTTTCCTCGTTGCAATTAGGAAAAAACTATCCTCCACATCTGTCAGAGTTTCTTACGTTCTGCTCATGAGATGAGACTGTACGTGATTGCCGATCTCGGACATATCGATAATAGCAAGTAAAAAAGCTATGTGCCTATCTCCACAGCTTGTGTGGATACTAGATGGTCAAACATATCACATAACCCACAACTCCATCAATCAAAACATATTAAACAATTAAATTTTAGAATGCTCAACTCAGTAAAGCACATGATATAATGAATTACAAGAAAAAATCAAGCAAGATATGACATTCTGGTAGTCGACGGTATTTGGGATAGAAATGGATTCATTTATTAATCGGCACTCCACCTATCAATGTAGCTTTGACAAGAAAGCCTATGTTATCAAGTTATTGAAAATAAAAATAGAATCTGATAGGAAATTCCTGGAGAAACAGAACAGTTTTTGAGAAATTTCAACCTACAGTCACCAATAAAAAAATCGTCATTTCAAAGACAAAATTTTTGTGTGAAGATGTAACAAAACCATCCCCCGCAATCTAAAGTGAGCCCATCTCAGCTCACGAGGTGAGATTTACTACTTAAGTTTCTCAAACTATATCTAAAACTGAACACTTTTCAAAAAGAGACGGTGGATAACTTTGCTCATTTGAAGAATGATCTCAATAAATATGATTTGCTCCAGAAAACACGTCCATCAATTTATGAACAATTAAAGGTGCCACCCACTTTTATCGCGGGTGAAGAGAAGAAACGTAAGTACTAATTTCCTAACTTATATCAAACCACCATTCTAAGATAGAAACCGCTCATCTGGTTTAGCGTTATAAATTTTTCAGAATTTACACCCGTGTGTTTGCTTGACTCAACCGTATAATATAATTCAATCAAAATAACCAAATCTTGATTTTTTTACTCTAGTCTTTCTAAATTTATACTTTCTTTCTCTATTCTGCCTAAATTGCTCGACCCAGTCTTACATAACTTTAAATTGCCACAAAATTGTCTTTGAAAATTATTTTAGGCTATAAAAGTCTTCTTTTCTTTGATGGGCTTTCTGATACATTTTATTTTCAAATACTTCATCACATTCTTGTTCATTCTTTGGTGAGGGTTTTAATATCCATTTCATCCCCAAGCACTTCATATGCATTTTTAAATTCATATTAATTCTCATCACTTATTTTCCAAAACGTAGGTTTCTTTATTATCTAATTCATTCCTCAAATTCCTTTGAGGTCTCAATTCAGGATTTATGAACCAACAACCTTTTGCCGAATGTCCAACCCTGTCACAGTACTGGCAAACTTCTCTTTTCTCAGTTCTATCTTTAAACCAACATTGACTAACCGCATGTCCTACTTTTTTACAGGACTGGCAAAATTCTTTCTTTTTAAATTTCTCATTAAACCAACACCATCTTTTTGTATGTCCAGCTTTCCCACAGTAATGGCAAAAGACTTTATATTTTTCACCAAACCAACATTGACTGGTCACATGTCCAACTTTATTACAAGACTTACAAACTTTCCTTTTATCCTGGAATTTTAACGAAATACTACTACACTCTGAAATCAAATGAGAACTGGACCCACATTTATAGCACAACCCAAGTTTTCTATAACATCTGTCTGTACTATGACCTACTTTACTACAATGACCACATTTTATCTCACTTTTCTCCGTTGCCTTAACTACCCCATTGTTTGGTAAACTTACTGTAGAGTTCAAAAAAGAAGGGTTAACAAAAGAAAAAGCATAAGGGTGTGGTGCATTAGGTGTGTTCCAAAGCATAGGGGGAACCTGAGGGGTTGTTACTATTGGGATGGTACTCATAACAGGAAAATTATTCATAGTTGTTACTATACTTTCTGTTGACATCGTAACACAGGCCGGTATTTCAGGCTCATTTTTATCTATACTCACTCCAGGTGAACCCACCAGTGGTGGAAGTTGTGACCGTCTACTTACTACTCTTTCTTCTTTAGCTTTCAAGGATATTTTTCCTTCCACACATTCTTTCTTTCCCTCTTCTGGTAAGGCATCAATATATTTTTGTAAATTATCAGGCATCTCTTCTTCACCAGGATCATCTTCCTTTGGCCATCCACCATGAGCTTCCAGTTTCTCCACGGTACTCATTATATGAAAAAAAAGAGAAAACTTTATTTTAGACAAAACCCAAAAATCGAAATATCCCTATATATATATATATAATTTTTTTTTCTCCCACAGGCAAAAACAATTTTTAATTATATTTATATTTTGAAACTAAAGTCTAGAAATGCTTTCACAAAATTTTCAATCAATATTTTTGCTTGTACTATAAAATTTATTAATCAATATTTTTATTTGTACTACTAGACTCGTATTTAACCTTAAATCACGCCTAATTTTAACCAAAACAACAAAATCACTACCACAGAACAAGGATCTCGGTGGGACCTCCAACTTTTTGTTGCCGATTAGTTCTGACAACAAAGAAGACAAATTAAGAACTATTTTACCTTTTATTTACGATTTATTTATTTACTTAATCCAACAAAGAAAACAATTTTTAGACTTTTATTTTTCCTCAAATAATTCGAACCTTGTTCCTTAGGTAATATAAAGACTCGTCATTTTGGTTATATTTAAACACGTGATATATTATTTTACAAATAATATGAATAAAATAATTGATATAATAATAATAATAATAATAATTTATAATAATAAATAATAATATAATAATAATATATAATAATAATATAATGAATAATAATAATATAATAATATAATAATAATAATATAAGAATAATAATAAATAATAATAATAATAATATAATAATAATAAAATAATAATCATCATATCATAATCATAATCAATAATCATAATCATAATTTAATCATTAATCATAATAATAATCCTAATCATAATAATCATAATAATAATAATAATAATAATAATAATAAAAATAATAATAATAATAATAATAATAATCATAATAATATAAGATTAATAAGAAGTTTTTTATTATACAATACTTAACTTTTTTTTTTTTCTACATCTTAATATACAATGTTCAATTCACAATTATGGTACTATCAATTTAGGAATTCAGAAAGCTTCAAAGACGTTTTTTGTTACTTATTGCGCCCAATGCTTCTATATCACCTACCCCGATTTGATTCTTTGCAGTAAAAACATATTCCAATTTTCAAGCCACCGAAAACACTGTAACTGAAAAGAAAACTCAAGAATTACTCGTCAATTCAAGACATGCCAATTATTTAAGCTTCCAACTGCGGGCAAAAAAAAAACCAACATTTTAAAGAAGAAGAGATAACTAAATAATTTTTTCCGCTCGAACGAAAAGCAAATACCAAAATCCAAAAAAACAAAATCTCAACCCCTTTTTTTTTTTTTTTCTTTTTTTTTTTCAACTAAAATCTAAATCACTTTTCTCGCAAAACCAGAACAAAATCCTTTGAAAAGGTAACTCTAAGCTTACAAAAATCTTCGCTAACAAATTATTAAAACTCCCAAGACTACAAAACTATCACTTTCTCAACTCTTCCACAATTCTTTCTAAACTCTTAACCAAATTCAAGATCTTTTTCCAAATCTCTCGTAAAACCAAATTTAAACCAACTTCTTTTCGAAAACACTTAGCAAATTCAAAATAAGCTTCTAACTCTCTATATCAATATACTACTAACAACTCAAACTTAATATTCAAGATTCTACCAGCAGCGGCAAGAAGAAACGGCAACCTCAGACTTTTCTCTTAAGACTGATTCGGGGTCTTTTCAATCTAGATTGGTTATCTTAAAATATTCTCAAACAATGTCATCTATCCACATATATATATATATATATATATATAATTATATATATATATATATATATATATATATATATATATATATATATTATATATATATATTATATATATATTATATATATATATATATTATATATAATTATATATTATATTTTATATAGATATTCTAGGGTTGCTAAGTGGTGAGAAGAACAAGAATTATATAAAGATGCATTAATGAACTTATTAGAGGAGTATATTGTGTGCTGAAGAAAAGGGTAAAAAGAAGAATAAATGAAGAGTATGTTGAGTGTTTTGGTCAATATGGAAAGGATGAATTGGATAGATCGGTTGGTTAAGCGGATGTTAGTGGCGATGTGTTGGGGACCGACCGGCTGGGAGACCCAAGAAAAAGGGATTGAAAGGATTCATGCTGTAAAACGAATGTTTGCAAGGAGAGAAATGTGAGTTGGTATCCTAGAGGCGAGAAGAAGGATTTTTATACAGAATGCATGGCGAGGGATGGCACAGTCACACGAGTTTGAGAACCACTTGAGGGCGTCATGAATCTGTGGCCCACCTGGGCCAAGGGCGTGAACCCTTAGCATTCGTCACCGAATCTTACCATAAGTGTCTGGGGTGGTATATCACTCGGCATGGAGAAATAATTTATGATGCTTTTGAGAAACCATAGAAGCATTTTTAGAGAAGCAGTGTGAGATTTATATCTAGAACTATAGCGATAGTAGTTTTAAACTCACATATACCATTTAATTTCGGTTACTGAGGGGGCGGTAGCTGCGGTCCCTATTAATGATTACCTTGCACTTATTGTTCCATTTTTTTAATTGCTTTTGAGAGAATCTACTGCTTTCTCATTTCCTGTTGGTGCTATGACTTGTGATGATTTTTATCACACCACCTGTACTTTTCCCATATTTTATAACTTTGTTGGTTTTAAGGAAAATAGTTGATAGTAGAGTCTACCCTATAATAGAAAATTCCTATTTATTCTGAACAGTTACAAATACATAAGATTACCTTTTTAGAATATATATATATATATATATATATAGGTTGTTCGTTGCAATTTAAATTCTTTAGTTTTTTTTTTATTTCAATTCATCCTGCAAGGCATATACATTGCATTACATAGGAAAATGGATTTTAAGTAGAATAATAGGTATACCTAAATAACTAATAAAAAAAAAAATATTTCATATAAAAAAAAAAATATATATAATTTATGTAGCTATAACATTGCCTCATTTACTGAAATAAAAAATACTATTTAGCTAATATATAGATTATAAGGAACTTATAGAAAATATTTATGTTGTACACTATAAGCTATAACAATCTCCCTAAAAGTAAGATAAGTAGATATTGAGTTACTCATCCTAAATTACTTTTTCATAGAAACACTGGAATTTATAAGTACAGTATAGTAATTGGGTACTAAATATAAATTAAAATATAAAAAAGTATTAAAACAAAATATATAGTAGGTTATAATATATATTATATATATATATATATATAATAGTCATAATACCTACTTTAGCCTCCTACGAAAAAAAAACTCGACTTAAGGCAAACTAAAATTAATTATTATTATTGTACAAACACTTTTGTCCCGCTTAGTAAAAATAGATTATTAACGTATATATATATATTTTGTGTGCCCCAAAATAAGTGTCGAGCTTAATTAAGTTGTGGTACCTTTAATAGTATTCTTCATAATATTTATACAATATAATATATATAAAATATTATAGTAAAGAAATTATATTCAGGGATATTCTATATCATACTTCATGCATTAATTATTTTTTATTTATTTTCTATAAAAGTATATTATATATTTTTTATAATAGTAATTAATTAATATACAATAAGGTTTCAATACCTCCTGGAATAATATTATTTCACTAACGTGACTGTAATAATTATTTACCTGAGCTTATATACTTCTTTTCCTATTTCTGCGAGAAGGCTATATACATTAACATTATAAAATAATAGAGAGTATAGTATTACTTCATCTCTACGGGATAGAGTGTGAAAAATTTCTTAAAAGGAAACGGATTATGTTAAATTCGAAAACCATAAGAATCTATTACATATCCTTATAGGCATGAAAGCAGTTTATTTAATTTATACTATATAACATATACACATAAAATATAATTTAATTAAATTAAGCAGAGATAAATGTAAATGAAAACAATATTTTACCCTCAAGCTATGAATAAATCATACAATATAATAATATCTTAAAACCGTTATTTTCCTAATATACTATATAATAGGACAGTTTCGTATTTATTAGCATTTAGCTATAACTTTTTTTAGTTTAAATCAACTAGTAGAATTAAATTAATGTCGACATTGTCAATCTTACGAAGAAATTACAAATTGTACCGAATGTTGATGTATCTAAAGTTTTTATAATTTGTGTCATAATCCAATTTTATTACTACTAACGTAGCAATAATACATGATAATAACATATACATACATAGCAAGATAAATTAAGATTATCACTATACATATATATTATTCTTGTATACATGCTGAAGATAATGATATATATTCGTCTTTCATTCTTTCCAGTTCTATATTCTTTCCCCATACATGAGGTGAAGTAGTTGAGTGCGTAACGTCAGTATGGCGAGAATATCACACCAAGCTCAAAGTAAGAGATCCAGATGAAGTAGTCTGACAAAATATATATAATTATTTTAAATAAAAAAAACTTTTATATATATATGCATATAATATATTTTATTAATTAATATGAGATTAGAACTAAGAATGATAAGCCTAAAAGATCCCAGATTAACATTCGACCAAAAGATTATTTATCGATACCGTAGTTGTATATAATAATAAATAAGAGATTATTATATATATATATTATATATTAATATATAGTGTAATATATATATAATAATTAATAAATTGTAATGGGTCCTAAATAGATTAGATATATACTTATGAGTAAATTAATTTTAAAATTATTCGAAAAGAAGATAAAATATCTCGAGACTTTATATAGAGCAAATTGAAAGAGAGAATGACGATATATTAACATAATTATTAATAACCATAGGACCGCCTGACGCTATTAGTGTATAATATATATATATTGATTAATACATATATGATAGAAGAAAAGCCATAGACGGACTTTAAATTATATCTACTGTTTATATTATGTATTATATATTAATCGAAATATATAGTAATTTGTATGATAGAAATACTTATTTGAAGTTACAACATCTCATTGACGCTTAACAAGTCTCTAAATGATTGATACATTTATATTATAAATCTGTGAATGAGATCACAGGTACTTACTGAGATAAAAGAGCATTCTACTCGTATAAATATTAACTTACCTTAGGAATTCAAAAAACAATATTCCTCCGTATCTTGATATGTGCGAGTTACTAATATAGAGCTAAAATTTTGCATGGTACTTAGATGATAATAATATGATATAATAGGTATAGTGATAAAGTCAGTCACGGGATTCCGATAAACAAAGTAACAATAAATTTTCACATTAATACTTTAACGGGCAACGTTAACGAAATATAAACGTCACGTACCTTGTGTGACTTCTTTAGGTCGACGCAGGTTGGCCCACTATAATTTCAACGGGTTTATAGGGTTATACTACATACTCCTACCATCTCTGATAATGTAGGAACGATCTCGCGATAATATACTATTAGTCACACAGTATTAATGCATAATATATAGTTGTAGATAACCCGTATAGTTACCCGTTTTACTCGACTACACGAACTACTGGATATTGTTAATTCTATAATATTAGATATTCCCGACCGGACTTTTTCAAAACGTCTCAAAAGGTACTCAGTACGATAATTAACGCATATTTCAAACCTTGATTAAAGTTAGATGATTTCGACTAAATCTGCCATTATATACTTAGCATAAGACTATTATAATCTGCAGCAATAGGCGAGAGCAAGATTAAGCTATACAATAGTGAAAAAATCTATATCATAACAACACTTTCTACCGCGGTAATCTAAAGTCTGTATACATACGACGAAGATATATAATTTTATGATAATATAAATATATAAATCTAAGAGAAAGCAATAGGAATTGAAATGGAGTTCGTCAAGTCCATTGAGGCCTGGCGCTCCGTCCTAAAATTAGAAAAGTTTATTCTCGTTGGCCACTCGTTCGGCGCTTACTTAGCAGCTTCTTACGCCATGAACTATCCGGAAAGAATTAGTCACGCGGTTCTAGTCGATCCCTGGGGGTTTGTCCGACACTCCTTATTAGCGAAGTTCCTCCGAAACGTGATTAAATTACCCGTCAATCCATTTTTCTTCAAACGTCTCAAGGGCCCGAAATGTATAAAAAAATTCAAAAATCCACTGGACGAGCACCATTATTATCGCAACATGCCAAACCCCACCGGGGAAGAAGCGTTCGCGATCATAATTTACGGTGTACAGCGCGCCAGAAATTCCATGGGTGAACGCATGCCTCTTATTCCTCGAGACGTTCCCGTGACGTTTATTTACGGCGAAAACTCTTGGGTGGATTCTTCTCCCGCTTTCGAATTTTGGAACGAACGCGAGAACGTGAAAATTATTGTTATCAAAAACGCCGGTCACGTCGTTTTTGCCGATAATCCGGACGACTTTAATTTTCAAATAAACGAAATAGCGATAAGCGTCGATCGAGAGAGGAGCGAGAAAACGATTGTAAGAGGAGGTTGAGGGCCACGTTTACCGACAAAAGAAATTTAATCAATAAAAACTTTTCTTTCCGCGCACTGTCGATTTGTTTTCGAAATAAAGAGAAAGCGATGAATAAGGAAACGGAACTTGCAGAAAAATTGTACTTGGGATTAGTGAAAGAAAGCGGCCGAGAGGTGGAGGAGAATGCCGCTCATTATCTCGCAGCAATTATCGAATTCCTGATAAAAGAAATTATAGACGGTGGAGTAAAGGTCGCGTCATCGGAAAATCGGAAAACATTAACGCCATCTCATTTAAGCCGATATCTGCAAAAAGACGCCGAGCTGAAAACATTCCTCCAGAGACATTCAAAAGAGTTGAACAATAAAAATATTTTTTTTTATATTTTAATATTTCTTAAAGAAATATAATATAATATAAAATTTAATTTTTATAAATAATAATAATCATTTGTAGTGATTAATAATCTTGACTAATAATAAAATAATAATAATAATTAATAATAATAAATATAATAATAATAATAATAATAATAAAATAATAATAAAAATAATGAATAATAATAATAAATAATAATAATTTAATATAATATATAAAATAGTAATA
>JABUQX010091538.1:15000-17500 GCA_015478945.1 Trachelipus rathkii | reverse complement strand
AAAAAGCGGATATAGAGCACATAAAATGCTTGAGAATCAGGGCTGAGAGACGGGGAGGGAGTATAGTTGGGATATGAGGCAGGATACCGGAGAAGAATGCAGAACACAGCTGTTAGTCTGTCCACAACAGGAGGTACGACAGGCGATTAGTGGAGTGATGGAGCGCGTGACAGGAAGAGGTAAGTGGCGGAGAGATAGGCGGGGGATCAGGACAACGAAGGCAATGGAGGATGTGAGATATGAGACTTGAGGAGGGTATCGAACGAGACGAGGACGACGATAAACGGGAATTAAATATTGATAGGAGAACCCTATGACTTAGGAATGGAAGAGAAACAGAAGTGCATGGGGAATCACAGCGATAGATGAGATCAACATAGCTAACATGAGCAGGGACGACGGACCTGAGAGAATGAGAATGAATGTGTAGGATGGCAGACTGACGGTCGATAGCAACGTGACACGAGCGGATCGCGAGAGATGTAATGTATCGGCGAGGTATATGATGAGAGACGAGTGAAGAGAATGATGAGGAGATTGAGAGAAACGACGAGAGAGCGAAGAAGAAAGAAGAGAGAGAGAGAGAGAGAGAGAGAGAGAGAGATTCGCTAATGACGGTAAGCGAACATTCCAATTCCCATCAAATATTTTGAAAAACTTTTCCAATATTGAAATGTTTTTAAAAGCAGATAAATTGGAAAATGAATAATTAAGAAATTATATCTATTAACTGATTAATATAAAAATTATATAAATATATTTTACAGTTTAATCACTAATATTTTTTATGTTATTTAACAAATTTTAATCTTTTTACACAGATGGAATTAGAACTTCTCGCAAGCAAAAACAATCTCACAGCCTTAACAGAATTCTCATCTTCTTCGAAATCATTAAATCATTAAATCAGCAAATCTTCGAAATCATTAAATCATTAAATCAGCAAATCTTCGAAATCATTAAATCATTAAATCAGCAAATCTTCGAAATCATTAAATCATTAAATCAGCAAATCTTCGAAATCATTAAATCATTAAATCAGCAAATCTTCGAAATCATTAAATCATTAAATCATTGAATCAGCAAATGTGATTAAGTTTACAATATATACTTTTTTTTCCTGAGACCAAAGATGTTTTTATTGATTGAAAATGTGAGATAATAGAACTTTTATATGAGATAGGAAACTTGCAATGATTTTTAAGGGGAAGATTTGTAAAAATTGAAATTTTAATCGGTTAAAATTAATTATTCTGAGGTCACATTGAAAAGTCTAATCCAGTTCATCTACATAAAAATTTGAAAGCTGAGGTAGAGTGCCAACTCTAGATGTAATGAATAAAATGGATAAAAATATAGAAAACAGAATGTTAAGCCTTTTCCTTATAAATTAGGTGTTACTCACGAGAAATTTTGTCTCTTGTCTTCTGGCTTTGTGTTTTGTTGGGAGAAAAGTTTCCAAAATTGTAACTGGTATTCATTTTTGCAGCATGTTTCGACTTCTCTCTCTCTCTCTCTCTCTCTCTCTCTCTCTTTCTCTTTTCTCTCTTTCTCTCTCTCTCTCTCTCTCTCTCTCTCTCTCTCTCTCTCTCTCTCTCTCTCTCTCTCTCTCTCTCTCTCTCTCTCTCTCTCTCTCTCTCTCTGCAACGCTCATTGGCACTTGCCGTTACATTAATAATCAGGTTGAAGTTATGTCTTTTAATGTTTGATAATAATTTTAAATTTACTTTTGACAGGTTTGTTTAACATCTTATAAATACGTAATCACATTACATTCTTGCATGACAATATGCTCTACATTTTAAATTTTTAGATTATTTAAAATATGTCCATAATAATCCATTAAATTTTAAAATGTTCTCTCTCTCTCTCTCTCTCTTTCTCTCTCTCTAATAATGTAAATGTCAAGCTATTTTTAATACACCAATCTATAGATTTTCGATCCGTATTTTACGAATATATTTAAGTAAGTACATAGGTTTGCATATATGTTGTATGTAAGTTTACATATGTTTATTTATTTATATATATCTTTCTTTCAACTTATTTATACATATTTTATTTATATTTATCTATCTATTCATTCCTTTAATCTACTTGCATATCTTTCTAAGAAGCTGTTTATATTCCCATTTATAGAATTTATAAAATGTAAGCATTTTTTATGTCTTTGCACAAAAGCACATCTTCTATTTTAAATAAAAAAAAATATGTGGGAAGCTCTATAAAGGTATTTTGAAAAAAAGTATGAGCAATGATTAAATATAACTTGTAAAATAATATCTAATTATTATCGATACTTTTTTTCAAATATATAAATATATTTGAAAGAAAGTATGAACAATAATTAGATATTACTTTACTAGTTACTACAGATAGCAAGAAGCATCAAAGAATATTTGAGATAGAAAGGAGGTATCAGTTTCTTAGGTGCTTTTATATATATATATATATATATATATATATATATATATATATATATATATATATATATATATAT
>JABUQX010091538.1:0-7500 GCA_015478945.1 Trachelipus rathkii | reverse complement strand
ATTGTTTTATTTGAACGTTTCGTGCTCTTCTGGGCACATCATCAGCACTATCAAAAATTACAATAAAAATAAAAATAAAAAACCAAAAATTAAAAATTAAATTAAAAAATTAAAAAAATTAAAAAAGAATTAAAAATTACAAATTATAACCTAGTTTTACTAACCTTCGAAGTCAGAAGCCAAAGACAAAGTGAAAAATATATTATCTATGATCTCTATTTATACTAAATTTATCAAGAATTAGTTGGTTGAAAAGAAGAAAAATAAAAATAAAAAAATACATAAAAATTACAATTTGTAACAGTATTGTACTGTTTAAGGAATATTTATTAACAAAATTAAAATAAAATTAAAATAAAACTAGGTTAAATTTGTAATTAAAATTTATATTCTTAACTTTTTGCTAAATTATATATAAGACTTTCCGATGATTTTTCTGATCATTCACTCACGTGACGAGGCGAGAACCGAAAAGCTGGTAGAGGCGAATACGATTGGTCCTTTCAATTGAGCATGTCCACGATTGATGAGAACCAGTGTTGAGAGCGGCACTCGCAGACATAAGAGAACTCCCTGTGGTATTTGCAATTTGATTGAAGTGCAGGCCAGTTTGGCTAATAGCAAGCATTTACAGCATGCACACTTGTACAAATATACAACAGAAGAGCGTAAACCAAGAGGAATCCGGTCCTTGCAATATAAAAAAGTTACCCAGTTTAAAATTATTAGTTGGAACAAAAATAAATGAGGCAAATGGAAAGTGTTTCATTAAAACCGAATTGAGAGACTTTATCAGGGAATCTGCATACCGTCCAGTATATGGAATTTTTAAATAGATTTTCTGTTTAGGAACGTCAGAGACAGGGATGCTAGGTCTAAAGTGATTTTCTAAAAAATTAAAAAGAATCTTATCAAATAAATCCATTGGAAAACAATTGAAATTAACTAACTTACGTAAGTATTGTATCTCATCGTGAAAGGATACCCAAGATGAGCAAATTCTAAATGCTCGATAAATTCTGCTTGAGAGGCCTGATAGCTTAAACTTATTCGGCATAAAACCAAAAAAATGAGTGCTCATTAAGGTTGAGGTAGGCTTACGATAAATATTGGTAAAAAAGGATCCATTCCGTCTAGTAACACCCACATCCAAAAAAGGCAAGAAGTCATCATGCTCACCCTCCATGGTAAATTTTATACACCTATGTTGTTCATTAAGAAAACTCAAAAATAATGCGGCCTGTTCTCTAGTATTGAAAATCAAGAAGCAGTCATCAACATATCGTCTGTATATTAGTGGTTTGAAGTCCAAAGGACAGGTATCAAGCCATGTTCTTTCGAGTAAACTCAAAAAAGAGTTAGCAAGAGAGGGGCCCAGAGGGGAGCCCATTGCGACACCATCAATCTGTTGGTAGAGAACATCATTAAATAAGAATATGGTATCTGAGGTAGCAATATCAATTAATCTAGTAAACTGTCTCTTCGTAAGGCCCTTTATCCTCTCACAACTTTGAAAAAGAGAATCTATTATCATGTTACATGTTTCTTTTAATGGGACATTTGTAAAGAGGGACTGAATGTCAAAACTAACCATATAGGACTGCGTGAAAGTAAGGGAAGAAATGAAATCTACAAATTCAAAAGAATCCTTCAGAGTATATTGATTTCGAGTGATAGGTTCAATAATGGGTACCAAAAATTTTGAGAGATTGTAAGCTGGGGTATCTAAAGCAGAGAGGATAGGACGTAAGGGAACATTAGTTTTATGGGTTTTAGGTAACCCATAAAGTAGTCCGGGTTGGCTTCCTGAAACATATAGTTTATTAAGGTCTAAATTAGTATTCCCAAGTGATCTAATAAAGTTATTAATTTTGTCTTCTATTCTTAGTAGATGTTTAAAGGTGTTAACCTGTTAGGCGTTTAAATTTTGTACCATCAGTTAGAATTTCGTTCATTTTAGAGATATAGTCTTCTTTATCCAGCAACACCACCCCTCTTCCCTTATCTGGGCGACTTACAACAATCGATGTATCCTTCTTTAGGTCCTTTAGTATCTTAAGGTCATTGTAATTAAAAACAGGGGAAAAAATCTTTTTAGGGTTAAAAGAATAATAAAATCTCTTAATCAGATGACAAACATCACCTCTCCAGTCATCACCGTGAACACCCTGAAGCTTTCTAAGTTGGCCAATAAGTTTTTCAAATTTTAAAAAACACTGGTAAAAATCAAGTTTAAAAAGAGGTAAATTAAAGTCAAGACCAAGTGACAAAATCCTAGTCTCAGCAATGGTAAGAACTTTAGAACTATAGTTAAATATTACAGAACTTCGATCAATATTCAAATTACTAGTAAAACCTAATTTCTCCAGTTTAGAATTCTGTCTATAAAGGGTAGTGGTCTTAAAAATACTCACACGTTTAGTGATCAAACCAAGGAGATACTTATAATCAAGAAACGACACTCCTGACTTCAAGTTCACACGACAAGCATCCAGTTGTACTTCAAGATCTCGACCCAGCCTCTGCTTGTATTGAATTTCAGTGATAAGCAATTTAGACATCCATTTTCGATAAAGTGAAGAATTCTGTAAGTCAGATCTAAACAACTTGAAGCGCATAAACTTAGGAATATAATTATAAGACTTACAGACCAACAAAAACGAAAGATCCGCCTTGGCTTTAGCATCCTTCTTAGAGATAGTTTCTAATTTCCTATAGTGGTGAAGTACGTCTTCGCCATATCTTGATCTTAATATTTCAGCAATTGACTTGTTCTTAGGGAACCTCAACTTAATATAGAAAAGGAAGACGAAACACCACGACAATGTCATTGTTTATTTGAACGTTTCGTGCTCTTCTGGGCACATCATCAGCACTATCAAAAATTACAATAAAATAAAAATAAAAAACCAAAAATTAAAAATTAAATTAAAAAATTAAAAAAATTAAAAAAGAATTAAAAATTACAAATTATAACCTAGTTTTACTAACCTTTGAAGTCAGAAGCCAAAGACAAAGTGAAAAATATATTATCTATGATCTCTATTTATACTAAATTTATCAAGAATTAGTTGGTTGAAAAAAAAAAAAAATAAAAATAAAAAAATACATAAAAATTACAATTTGTAACAGTATTGTACTGTTTAAGGAATATTTATTAACAAAATTAAAATAAAATTAAAATAAAATTAAAATAAATGAAGTTTAACTGAGGATTGGTCGGAGTTAAGCTCCGGCTTTAAGCTACTGATATAAAGACTTTCCATGATTTTTCTATCATTCACATCAGAGACCGAGGCGAGAATCGAAAAGCTGGTAGAGGCGATACGATGGTCCTTTTCATGAGCATGTCCACGAATTGATGAGAACTCAGGTGTTGAGAGCGGCAACTCAGTACGATAAGAGACTCCCCTGTGTTTTGCAATTCTGATCTGAAGTTGCAGGCCAGTTTGGCCTACATAGCAAGCATTACAGCATGCACACTTGTACAAATATACCACAGAAGAGCGTAAACCAAGAGGAATCCGGTCCTTGCATCTAAAAAAGTTACCCAGTTTAAAATTATTAGTTGGAACAAAAATAAATGAGGCAAATGGAAAGTGTTTCATTAAAACCGAATTGAGAGACTTTATCAGGGAATCTGCATACCGTCCAGTATAGGGAATTTTTAAATAGATTTTCTGTTTAGGAACGTCAGAGACAGGGATGCTAGGTCTAAAGTGATTTTCTAAAAAATTAAAAAGAATCTTATCAAATAAATCCATTGGAAAACAATTGAAATTAACTAACTTACGTAAGTATTGTATCTCATCGTGAAAGGATACCCAAGATGAGCAAATTCTAAATGCTCGATAAATTCTGCTTGAGAGACCTGATAGCTTAAACTTATTCGGCATAAAACCAAAAAAATGAGTGCTCATTAAGGTTGAGGTAGGCTTACGATAAATATTGGTAAAAAAGGATCCATTCCGTCTAGTAACACCCACATCCAAAAAAGGCAAGAAGTCATCATGCTCACCCTCCATGGTAAATTTTATACACCTATGTTGTTCATTAAGAAAACTCAAAAATAATGCGGCCTGTTCTCTAGTATTGAAAATCAAGAAGCAGTCATCAACATATCGTCTGTATATTAGTGGTTTGAAGTCCAAAGGACAGGTATCAAGCCATGTTCTTTCGAGTAAACTCAAAAAAGAGTTAGCAAGGGAGGGGCCCAGAGGGGAGCCCATTGCGACACCATCAATCTGTTGGTAGAGAACATCATTAAATAAGAATATGGTATCTGAGGTAGCAATATCAATTAATCTAGTAAACTGTCTCTTCGTAAGGCCCTTTATCCTCTCACAACTTTGAAAAAGAGAATCTATTATCATGTTACATGTTTCTTTTAATGGGACATTTGTAAAGAGGGACTGAATGTCAAAACTAACCATATAGGACTGCGTGAAAGTAAGGGAAGAAATGAAATCTACAAATTCAAAAGAATCCTTCAGAGTATATTGATTTCGAGTGATAGGTTCAATAATGGGTACCAAAAATTTTGAGAGATTGTAAGCTGGGGTATCTAAAGCAGAGAGGATAGGACGTAAGGGAACATTAGTTTTATGGGTTTTAGGTAACCCATAAAGTAGTCCGGGTTGGCTCCCTGAAACATATAGTTTATTAAGGTCTAAATTAGTATTCCCAAGTGATCTAATAAAGTTATTAATTTTGTCTTCTATTCTTAGTAGATGTTTAAAGGTGTTACCTGTTAGGCGCTTAAATTTTGTACCGTCAGTTAGGATTTCGTTCATTTTAGAGATATAGTCTTCTTTATCCAGCAACACCACCCCTCTCCCCTTATCTGGGCGACTTACAACAATCGATGTATCCTTCTTTAGGTCCTTTAGTATCTTAAGGTCATTGTAATTAAAAACAGGGGAAAAAATCTTTTTAGGGTTAAAAGAATAATAAAATCTCTTAATCAGATGACAAACATCACCTCTCCAGTCATCACCGTGAACACCCTGAAGCTTTCTAAGTTGGCCAATAAGTTTTTCAAATTTTAAAAAACACTGGTAAAAATCAAGTTTAAAAAGAGGTAAATTAAAGTCAAGACCAAGTGACAAAATCCTAGTCTCAGCAATGGTAAGAACTTTAGAACTATAGTTAAATATTACAGAACTTCGATCAATATTCAAATTACTAGTAAAACCTAATTTCTCCAGTTTAGAATTCTGTCTATAAAGGGTAGTGGTCTTAAAAATACTCACACGTTTAGTGATCAAACCAAGGAGATACTTATAATCAAGAAACGACACTCCTGACTTCAAGTTCACACGACAAGCATCCAGTTGTACTTCAAGATCTCGACCCAGCCTCTGCTTGTATTGAATTTCAGTGATAAGCAATTTAGACATCCATTTTCGATAAAGTGAAGAATTCTGTAAGTCAGATCTAAACAACTTGAAGCGCATAAACTTAGGAATATAATTATAAGACTTACAGACCAACAAAAACGAAAGATCCGCCTTTGCTTTAGCATCCTTCTTAGAGATAGCTTAACTCCGACCAATCCTCAGTTAAACTTCATTTATTTTAATTTTATTTTAATTTTATTTTAATTTTGTTAATAAATATTCCTTAAACAGTACAATACTGTTACAAATTGTAATTTTTATGTATTTTTTTATTTTTATTTTTCTTCTTTTCAACCAACTAATTCTTGATAAATTTAGTATAAATAGAGATCATAGATAATATATTTTTCACTTTGTCTTTGGCTTCTGACTTCGAAGGTTAGTAAAACTAGGTTATAATTTGTAATTTTTAATTCTTTTTTAATTTTTTAATTTTTTTTAATTTAATTTTAAATTTTTGGTTTTTTATTTATTTTTATTGTAATTTTTGATAGTGCTGATGATGTGCCCAGAAGAGCACGAAACGTTCAAATAAAACAATGACATTGTCGTGGTGTTTCGTCTTCCTTTTCTATATTAAGTTGAGGTTCCCTAAGAACAAGTCAATTGCTGAAATATTAAGATCAAGATATGGCGAAGACGTACTTCACCACTATAGGAAATTAGAAACTATCTCTAAGAAGGATGCTAAAGCCAAGGCGGATCTTTCGTTTTTGTTGGTCTGTAAGTCTTATAATTATATTCCTAAGTTTATGCGCTTCAAGTTGTTTAGATCTGACTTACAGAATTCTTCACTTTATCGAAAATGGATGTCTAAATTGCTTATCACTGAAATTCAATACAAGCAGAGGCTGGGTCGAGATCTTGAAGTACAACTGGATGCTTGTCGTGTGAACTTGAAATCAGGAGTGTCGTTTCTTGATTATAAGTATCTCCTTGGTTTGATCACCAAACGTGTGAGTATTTTTAAGACCACTACCCTTTATAGACAGAATTCTAAACTGGAGAAATTAGGTTTTACTAGTAATTTGAATATTGATCGAAGTTCTGTAATATTTAACTATAGTTCTAAAGTTCTTACCATTGCTGAGACTAGGATTTTGTCACTTGGTCTTGACTTTAATTTACCTCTTTTTAAACTTGATTTTTACCAGTGTTTTTTAAAATTTGAAAAACTTATTGGCCAACTTAGAAAGCTTCAGGGTGTTCACGGTGATGACTGGAGAGGTGATGTTTGTCATCTGATTAAGAGATTTTATTATTCTTTTAACCCTAAAAAGATTTTTTCCCCTGTTTTTAATTACAATGACCTTAAGATACTAAAGGACCTAAAGAAGGATACATCGATTGTTGTAAGTCGCCCAGATAAGGGAAGAGGGGTGGTGTTGCTGGATAAAGAAGACTATATCTCTAAAATGAACGAAATCCTAACTGACGGTACAAAATTTAAGCGCCTAACAGGTAACACCTTTAAACATCTACTAAGAATAGAAGACAAAATTAATAACTTTATTAGATCACTTGGGAATACTAATTTAGACCTTAAAAAACTATATGTTTCAGGAAGCCAACCCGGACTACTTTATGGGTTACCTAAAACCCATAAAACTAATGTTCCCTTACGTCCTATCCTCTCTGCTTTAGATACCCCAGCTTACAATCTCTCAAAATTTTTGGTACCCATTATTGAACCTATCACTCGAAATCAATATACTCTGAAGGATTCTTTTGAATTTGTAGATTTCATTTCTTCCCTTACTTTCACGCAGTCCTATATGGTTAGTTTTGACATTCAGTCCCTCTTTACAAATGTCCCATTAAAAGAAACATGTAACATGATAATAGATTCTCTTTTTCAAAGTTGTGAGAGGATAAAGGGCCTTACGAAGAGACAGTTTACTAGATTAATTGATATTGCTACCTCAGATACCATATTCTTATTTAATGATGTTCTCTACCAACAGATTGATGGTGTCGCAATGGGCTCCCCTCTGGGCCCCTCCCTTGCTAACTCTTTTTTGAGTTTACTCGAAAGAACATGGCTTGATACCTGTCCTTTGGACTTCAAACCACTAATATACAGACGATATTTTGATGACTG
>JABUQX010091537.1:7500-15748 GCA_015478945.1 Trachelipus rathkii | reverse complement strand
AACAGAATATATTTTTAGATTTTTTATCCTTCATTATAGTAACCGAAGTGTTTCCTCTAGATTCATGAAATTTTTAAAACTTTACTAAGAGAACTAGAAACGAAGTTTCTTATTACTTAAGAAAAGTAACCTATAAGATTTAGTGTCCATATCATCGTTGTGTGAGCTTGCGAGACTAACATTTGGGTCTTCAATCATTACTTGTACTATATATATTATATTAAATAGTATATTATACTATATAATATATATCTATACTATATATATATTATATATATACTAGTATAATCTATATATTATAGAGTATATAATAAAGCTGTGATGAAGGATAAATCAATAGTTGAATGAATTAATATATACTATAATATATTGTATATAATAGCTTATATATATATATATATTATCATATATAATATATATATAATATAAATATTATATATAATATTAAATATTAATATACGTATAGTATATATATATAATTATTTATATATATAGATATTATTAATATATATATATATATATATAGTAATCATATATATATTTATATTAATAATAATATAATTATATATATATATTATATATTATATATGAGATATATTACTAGTATACGATAGTATATATATATATAATAATATATATATAATATATATATATATATAGTATAGATATTATATATAATATATATATAATATATATATATATTATATTATATAATATATCTAATATATAACTACTATATAATATTATTTATTAATATATATAATAAATTCTAATACATAAATATATTTATATATATATATAATATCATATAATATATTATATACATATATATATATAAATATAGATATTATACTAATATATATAATTATATAATAATGATTTTAATAATTAAATTATCTTTTAATACTGTATCGCTGTAGACTTTATTATTAATATCATTGAATTCACCAAATTGAACATGTTTTGAGTCTATTGTTGATATATAACTTATTTAATTAATTAATATATATATATATATATATATTATATAGTATATATATATATAGATATTCTAATATATTATTATATTATCATTAATATATATATTATATATAGATATATCTATATGTATAAAAAAAAAAGATATATACTATATATATAGTATATATATATATATATCATATATAATTATATATATATATATATATAATATTATACTAATATTATATATATAAATACAATATATATATATATATATAATATATATATATATATATCTATAGATATAATATAGTTATATAATATATGTATATATTATATATATATATATATATATATATATAGTATATATATATATATATTATATTTAAACTAAAGAAATAAACCTTCTTTATAAATATTTATAGAAATTTAGGCCCTTTCCTCTAGGCTTACTTATAAAAAAAAAAAAGAAAAAAAAAAACTTTATCTTGCCACAATTATTTATTCACTGCCAACAAAAGCTTATAAACCCATTTATTTAATAAACTTTCATTACAACATTTTAAATTAGAGTAAAATGGCTAACACATTTTTTTCCCCTTCTAAATGTAATACTACGTGCTTTTTCGCCTCTATTTCGGGAGGCCTCTTCAGAGTGATGGATTCTCTATCGAGAACAAGAAACAGAAGAATCAAAATTAGATGACTATGAATTTGGAGTTTGGTTGGGTTACTCTCTATTATTTTTGTAGACAATACATGTCTTTATTCATTAAATTGTTTGAATCGTGTCCATCTTTCGCTTCGCCCTTTTAGTTTTTATATGTTATTCCAACTTTTTATACGAATGATTTCAACTTCTTTCTAAACTAATATCTGAAAGTGTTTTAAATTGAATAATAAAAGTTTTTATATTGATGGAATGGTTATAGTTGTTTCTATGAGAAGTAAGAGAGAGTTTAATTCGTCGGACCCTAGATCGTCTTTGTGTTGTTTTATCCGTCTTGCAAAATCGTTTGTTTCGCGCCGAAATATGCAAGTTGCAGATCTGTGCATGGTATGCGTTATACGCATTCAATGAAGGTAGAGTATTTTTAACCTTTGTAACGATAAAGAGGGGGAGGAAATTTTATTTTAACTTATATTTCCTTTGACGGCTTTTTTCTTTGGGCTTTTGAAGAATTGCTGTCTGTTTTTTCCCTAAGATCGAGAGGCGAGTAAAATTTTGTGGGAATTTAACGTATTTGAATCTCGGAACAAAAGGATTACCTAACCAAATGCGATATGATCATAAAGATCAAAAACTTCTTTTAAAACCATTAAAAAAGTCAAAATATAAAAAATGTACGTCACATTTTGGCATTTTAATAATCTTTTAAAAACTATTACTTGATACAAGCATCGATTATACAATTAACCCTAAATCTTAATGCCTTCCCCTTTCACGTTCTTGGATTCCCCAAATTCATAAATAAACAACCACTTCGACCTTATCTCCACCATTAAACAGTCCAACTTAACAGACTAATTCAAATTGGATTCTAACCAAACGAAAAACACTTTAGAGCCATCTCTCCCTCCCATTAAAAATACAGAAAGATCTTTATATAACAAAATTAATCTATTATATATATATATATATAAGTGTTTTTGATGTCAAATCCCTATTCAAATCTGTCCCAAGTCCCTCTCCCCATATCCCTACTGGAACGTTACATTGCCGAAATCAAATTATCTTACCCTATCCTTTCACTTTTCTAAACAATTAAATATAACTTTTCTAGAACACAACTTTTTTCGCTTCAACACTCAATATTTCAAACAAATCGGACCTCAGCATGGGCTCCACCATTTCCCCATGACTCAGTAACGTCTATTCATGGAGCTCAATAGAACTTTTTACATCTCCCTCACCCCCTCCTCTCCCATCCAATTTGGCACAGGTTAGCGATCCATTTTGCAGCCATCCCTACACACACAAACCCTCTCACACACTCTAGAATAAATAAACAGCATTAATAGTATATTACCAATTCACCATTGAACAATTCAAAACAACAACATCCCTTTACCTTAGACCATAATATCTTGGAACACAATCTCACTTACTTTTCTTCTATTTACAGAAAACCATTCACTCCCAACTACACTCATTGGTTGTCTCATCACATCCTACGTTACCAACTAAATTAGCTACCTCTCTTCCTAGTATTCTCCGGGCTCTAGATACTTATGCTCTTCCCCCCTTCTCAAAACAGATTCAAGCTTTCTTTCTCACTTTCAACAATACTCTATCCCTCAGGTTACACATCATGTCTCAGCTCTAAGAAATGGCAAACACATTGACCATACAAACCATTCAAAACCCTCCCACACCTCGTAGATCCTACCTGCCTGTTCCCCAATTTCCCACGGACCAGATAAAAATCTCCTTCCAAAAAACATCATTTCACTGACAAATCAGTGCACACCTTCCCCCTAAAAAAACGTTTTATCCACCCAAAAGTTTAAAGCCGACCTCATTGAATTGCGTATACCGCATACCGATGCACAGATTGCCAACTTGGCATATTTCGCGAACAAACGATTTTGCAATAACGGAATAAACAAACAAAAAGGACGAAATCCTAGGTCGAACGAACTTAAACTTGCATCTTATATCTCATGAACCAACTATAACATTCATAAATATAATAATGCACAATCAAATTTTCAAAACACTTCAATATTAGTTTAAGAAAGAAGTTGAATCACATCTGTATTGAAATTTGGACTATACAAAGACATGGAAGGGAAGATGGACACGATTCAAAATCATTTAATGAAAACAGTATTTCTCAAAGAACTATAACAGTAACACAACCCAAATTTCATAGTCAGTCTAATTTTTTGATTCTTATGTTCTTGCTCCCGATAGATCCATCACCTGAAGGCCTTCCCCGACATAGAGGCGAAAGTAGTATTACATTTTAGAAGGGGAAAGAATGTCTACATTACTAATTTAAATGTTTGTAAATTAAAGTTTAATTAAAAACAAGAAAAAATAACTAAAACTTTGGCATAAAAATAAGCAATATAAAGTTTTTTTTTTTTTTTTTTTTCATAGCTTTTTTAATATTAAGTAACACACAGAATAAGGCTTAAATTTCTAGTATATATAATAATATGTATTTATAATATATATATTATATATATATACTATTATTATATATATATATTATACTTCATATATAAAATATGTTTGAAATGTAAATATAATCTAGTAATATAATATATATAGGTAATATAATATATATTATAATATATATATAATAATATAATACAATATATAACAAAAGACAACCATTATGAAAAAAGAGAAAAAAAAAAACAGAGCATCATAATAAAAAATAAAAAATAACAAGTTGAAAAAGCACAATCCGAATAGCACCTATCAGGAAGAGAATGTGTGCAGTGTAGTAATTGTATTTGTTATATATTATGTTCTTAGTATACTAATATATATAGTTATATATATATATATATATTTATTTTATTAATATATGAATATATATAACCGTATATATAACTATAATAATATATAAATATTATAATCATTACTATAGTATACATATATAATATATATTATATATATATATATAATCATATATTTATTATACTATGTATTATATATATATATATATTATATATATATATAGTATTATATTGAGCATATCATATACATATATATTAAATATAAATACATAATATATAATACATATATATAATTTTACAATGCAAATCAAAGTCACTAAAAATGCCAATAAATGATTGAATTTATTTCTTTTTATTGTCTTTTGGTTGTGATAGATAATTATATGAGTATCCTACCTAACCTAAACCTAACCCTAACCCTAACCTAACCTAAAACCTAATCCCAATTCATGAACCAAAATACAAACCTAAATTAAACATAACTCAAATATAACGGAGTCGACCACTTATAAATGTCCAATATCCTAATAATATAATAATCCTATATATATATAAATATAGCTCACATAATCATATAATACTCATTGCATAACAAATCTGCAATTTAGACATATCACGCATATATATAATTATATTGTATAAAATAATGATACCCAAAAGTAATATATTTAAATATATAATATAATATAATAATTAAATATATCTAATATATATATGAAAATACAAAATAAAGACTTACTACGATATATAAAACATATATGGAGAGGTTTTCGCTCCTCTTTTACTTTTAACGTTTTTATCCTTATAATTTGTGAATAGATATATAAGAGTTCAAACAGCACCTGTCAGAACCAATGAACCATAAAAATATAAGTATCTCACTCTACAATAGAATAAGAATAATAATATATAATGAAAAGATACATAATAAATACCAATATATTACAAGTATAAGTTAATATATTTAATATATAATATATGAGATGTATAATATATCTCGGTTTGATTTTATTAATTATGTCTTGAAGAATTCATTTATTATATTGCTATATAACATGTCTTACTACGAAATAGTATTATATAGAAATTAGAAATAGAGGAATTAGAAATAGAAGTTGTTTGTGATTGAAAAAAGATGTCCTGAACCAAAAAATATACGTAGTAGTAGTAGTAATATGATAGAATAATTAAAGAGAGAGAGATAAATAATAAATAAATAGTAATATATGAATAGAGAATAATATATAGTATAAAATAGTATAACTATATATATATCATGATATAGAATATGATATATAGATATTTATATATAAGTATATATATGAATATATTATAAATATATAAAATATTATAATATTATATATAGTAGAAAGTATAGAGTATATAATTAGTATAGTGATAAAGAAAGATATAGAGGATGTATAATACTAAATATAATATATTAGTATTCTTATTATATAGTATGAATACTTAACGTAAATATATAGCTAGAATTAATACATTATATAAATTACTATTAATACACTATATAAACTATATAAAATGTATATACATGCCGTATCATACATTCACATAATAAGTAATACAATTTAAATACTTATACATACACTATAAGATATCTTAAGATTATAATATGTAAGCTGTAACTTACACTAGTATGTATACTCCTCTAATGTAATTTATATAATATTACCTTTATCGCAAATCTAAGTAAGATCGAAAGAGATATACTCCTATAAATAGTTCCTTAAGTTGCTCATACAGTGCATAAACCGAATTACTGACATGTCTCTATTATATTCTTGTCATTATTAATATCTAATATTATACACTCATAAACTGCATCATATAGGAAAAGTAGTATAAGAGTTAATAATAAGGTGTGTATATGATAGCTCTAGATTAAATGAGTGTATACTATACAAATTAATATAATAAACACACATATATATATTCACTACATTCATATAATTGTTTTATCATAATTTATAATATAATATTATTATATAATATAAAGATATATATATTAATTATATATTTATATATATAAATAATAATATATATTAGATAATAAAATTTAATAATATATACGTATAAATATAACTATATATATTAACTTATATTATTATTATATGCCTATAATATATATAATAATACTATACATTTTAATATTAAATATATTAATATACATAATAAAATATATATATTATATATATTATATTATTAATATACGAATTAAGTAATATAAGAACTACTATATATTATATATGTGCTAATTATTAGATGCTCAGCACTAACATATAAATTATAAATATGATATACCATATACTTTTTGATATACAAATGTTAATTAAATATCTCATATTTTTGCTGATAATTAAATCTTATTTGTGTTATAACTAATAAATATTAAGTAAAATGGTTACAATAACTGAAGTGGTAACTGACATTATAATTTATTTTTTTCTAAATCTCAATTGTTAAAAAGGTGTTGTATTCGTTTATGATTATTCAAAATTATATTTATTGAGTATAAATATGATGTGTTATAATATAATAATACTATATATAAAAATATATAATCATATATATATAATTATTGATATTTTTAATGAGAGGCAGTAAGTTTTTTCTAAAAATATTCTTTTTTTTATGCTGAGATTGTTATAAAAATTTATATAGGGGCCCTTAATGTAAACAATTGCCCTTTGTTCATATCAAGAAAGAGCTTAGGCCTATAGAGAAAGTTTTTAATTTATGAAAAGTAGGCTATGATAAAAGTTTGCTAAACATTAAAATAATGTATTTTTGTTGGGCTAAACATTAAAATAAGGTATTTTTATTTTTCCTTAAACTTAATTTTATTTGGGTATAGTTGGTCAATAAAATTATATATAAAATTTTCATTATAGACTAAATAGGTTGAAAGTAAAGAGACAGTAATAAGCCATATTGGCCCATCGAGACTAATAAACCTTATAAAATTTATTTTATATAGAATTATAGTAATTGTGGAGCTAAGCATAATATAGAAATATATTTTCGTAATAGTTGGGCGGAACTGCTCCATCACTGATTTATATAAATATTACAGCATAGACTTCAAATCAGTTGTAATGAAGTTTAAAAATAACTGACATCTTTAGGAAAGAAGTTATAGACCTACATAGTATTAAATAATCCCATAGGGTTTACTTATACTCCAACTGACTGGAACTTCATTTTATCACACTTTATGCTGTGGGCTACAATTCAAACCACATAGCAAAGAAAGACTATGACCCATGGAAAACCAGTAAAAAAACTATAGTATAGTCAGAAAATATATTTAGGTTAGGTTTTCTTGATTTTGTTAGAGGAACCATAGCAAACCTAACAAAACTTAACCTAACAATACCTTGCTCTACTGACAGTAATTAGGTTAAGTTTTGGGTAATTGTAGTAATACTGCATCTTAAACATTTTTATTTTATTTTTTATAAAAGTTCACACCTCATGGGCATAGCCCTATTCAAGGAGGGGAACTTTCTAGGTAATTTCTACCTAGGATTCGAACCCACGACCTTGCCATGCGACTCCGTTGCTCTACCGTTTGAGCCACAGTATTATATTAAAACTATAAATATTTAATTTACACAAATGGTATCAAAAAAATATTTGAAGTTTTTTGTACATTTTATGTATATATTTGAAAGAAAAATTGGTAATAGTTGAGTTTAACAGATTCTTAAAAAATTGATTTTTTAGAAAAATCAATCGATTTGTTGTTATACCTATGAAACACGGTTGTCAAATTTAAAAGAGAACCACAGTT
>JABUQX010091537.1:0-2500 GCA_015478945.1 Trachelipus rathkii | reverse complement strand
GTTGGTCATGATCGTAGAGATGGACTCATTAGGAATAAAATTAGATCTAGGAAATTGATGAAAAATTTTGTTTCAAAAAGTTTCTTCAAATTCTAGTTTTTAGATAATAACATTTAAGTTGAATTCTTACACCTCTACGATCATAACCAACTAATACTACACATATTCTTATTCTTTATAAATTATTACCATTTAATTAAAAAAAAAGTTTTACTTCCTTTTTGTCCCAGTTTCCCAAGATTGGACGGCTACTTGTTATTGAATTATTACCATTTAATTATATATACCGGTATATATTATTAAATAACTTTAAAAATATTTATTTTATGAAAAAATGTTATACCACAAAAATTGTATAAAATTCAATTTTGCGTCTTTTTGATATAAAAAAATTTATTTGTAACCCATTTAGTGAAAAAGTTAGTCATTTTGGTATTTTTAACGAGAGCAAATTCCATAATTTTGAATGTCTTGAACATAGTCAAGTGGGTTGACGAAAAATAGTAACCACTGAATTTTTTCTTCATTGTGTTTTTATTTAAATCAAAATCCAAGTACTAGGATGGGTGGAAATTTATTTTTTAAAAAAATTTCTTATTTCAGCCCACTCAACTACAGTATGTTTTTTGTTTTTTTCTCTCTCTCTCTCGTTATAATTGTGGTATTTATGGTTTATTAATAATAATGCCCATTTATAGTGGAAGCATGGAACCCGCTTTTCATAGAGGAGACCTTCTCTTTCTCACAAATTATGAACAAGAACATATAAGAGCAGGAGAAATTGTGGTTTTCAAAGTAGAAGGAAGAGAAATTCCTATAGTGCACAGAGTCATTAAAGTACATGAAAAGTAAGTATCATCTTTGAAAAGATTCTCTTCTACTCTTAGGTTATGAATTTATAAGATGGTTAATAATAGGAATACTAGACTTTGTTGATTCCACTTCACATATTTCATACCGTACTGATATATATGATGATGTCCCAGAGCAATCTTATGAAAAAAGTTTAATACATAGCATATGTAATAGCGAATCAAGCTTGTGTGATGAAGGGACTGCGTTCAATTCCTAGGGAGAAACTCTCTATAAAAGTTCCCACCCATTAGGTGTAAAAATTAAAAGTAAAAAAAATTACATACAAAATGGTTAATATAAATTAATAGCAAACCTCAAAAAGAAATTTCTTTTATCATTGTCATAAAGTTTTTATAGGAATTGTATATACTTGTACTTTAAGAAATATATATATATATATATATATATATATATATATATATATATATATATATATATATATATATATATATATATATATATATATATATATATATATATATATATATATATAATATATATATATATATATATATATGATATATATATATGTATATATAATATATATATATATATATATATATATATATATATATATATATATATATATATATATATATATATATATATTAATTACTAACACTCTGAATATACAATAGATATATATATATATATTTTTTTTTTTTTTTTTACAGTTCTCACCACCCCTCATAGCATGGCCCTTTTCTAGGAGGGGTGTTTCACTCCTCAGAATATTCAACTAACGCAAATTACGCGGATGAGCACAGACGCGCAGGCTTTGAAGTGGGGAGATTAAATTCAGCAGGAAACACAGAAAGATAAGAGAATTCCACAGAACAGAGGTGGCAGGAAAGAAGGAAGCACCGCAGCGAACTAGTCTGGAGTTACCAATATCAACACAAAACTCATGTGCAGATACAGCACCTCTTGTACTACGAGGGCGACGTAAAGGTGGTGGTACGCGGGTGATAAGTTCCCTCGAGCACCTGCCACTACGGTACCTATAGAAAAGAGATAAAGCACCAACATCGCGGCAAAGATGGGGTCAAGTGAACTGGAAAGTATGGGACAATTTATAAGCCTTTTGGCCTTTGACTCGACCCTATCTAAAAGCCGGGTGAAACCAGAGCCCCCCCCAGATATGAGAGCAGTACTCCATACAAGGGCGGATGAGACCCTTGTATAGCTGGAGCAACTGAGAAGAGGAAAAAAAGTCACGCAGTCTAAACAGAACTCCCAGTTTCTTTGAGGCCGCCCTAGCAACCATTGTGATGTGAGGTTTCCAAGACATTTTTTTGTTTATGTTAAGGCCAAGGATGTTTATATTGTCAACAGGAGAGACGAGAGAACCGTCGAAAGAGATAGGAAAGTTGGAAGGTGTCTTAGAGAGGGAGATTTGTAGAAGTTGAGTTTTTAAAGAATTGAATTTCACAAGGTTCAGACGACCCCACCCGGAAATTCTATCCAGATCAGCGAGAAGAATAGAATCAGCAAAGATTAAGGCAGACAATTCGAAGTAAAAGAAGGAGCAGCATTGAAATGAGTTGAAGAATGAAGGGTGAGTCATGGCATATGAGTGAATAGTTAGATGTGCAGGTAGGAAGATCATTAATGAAAGTAGAGATAAAGTGGAGAAGACAGAACC
>JABUQX010091536.1:30000-35341 GCA_015478945.1 Trachelipus rathkii | reverse complement strand
ATATAATATATATATATATATATAATATATAAATATTAATATATATATATAATATAATATTATTACAATATTATATATTATATACTATATATAATAAGTTATATATATAATAATATATATATATATAGTATTTTATAATAATATATATATATAATATATATAATAGTATATATATATATATATAATAGTATAATATATAATAATATATAAATAATATATATAAATATAAATAATATATATATATATATATAATATATATATATATATATATAATATAATATATATATATATTAGTGTGTGTGTCGTGTGTGTGTTGCTGTGTGTGTGTGTAGGTGTTGTAGGGATGTGGTGTATGTCTATTTATTAAAACCATCCCACTTTACAAAATACATTTTCTCTTGTGTTTCAAATATAATAAAAATGTCAATAACAAAAGATTTACAGTACAAAACTCCATTTAAAAAGGTACCAAAAGTTTACAACCGAATCCGTAAAAGTACTTTTTCGGTTTTCGTGACTATAGCTTAAAAGGGGGTTTAAAAATACTGGTGGTGGGGTGGGGGGGGAGTGAGCAGGGGTGAATAAAACGAGATATTCCTTCTGGTTGTGTGGGTTATAAGGATAATCTATTTATGCCGATTATAATTAAATATTTGCCGAATTGTTTTGATTCATTTAAAAATTGATTTTTTGAAAAAAGATTTTGAAGTTAAAGATTCAGCTTTGTATACGATGGCGTAGCGAATGTGGTAATGAATCTGACTTGTGATGCGAAAGTCCAGTGTTCGATTCCTAGAGAGAGAGAGAGAGAGAGAGAGAGAGAGAGAGAGAGAGAGAGAGAGAGAAGAGAGAGAGAAGAGAGAGAGAGAGAGAGAGAGAGAGAGAGAGAGAGAGAGAGAGAGAGAGAGATTCTCTTCCTCGATTAAGTGCAAAGGTTAGTGAAGTGTGTTAAAATGAAATTTTTTTTTTGAAAATGATAAAGAAAAAAAGGAATGAAAAGAAAGAAAGAGAAAAAGAAAAAGAAAAGAAAAGAAAAATAGAATAGAAAAAGGAAAAAGCAAAGGAAAGGAAAAAGATATAAAAGCAAAAGGAAAAAGGTAAGAAAAAATAAAAAGAATAAGAAAAAAAGTAAAAGGAAAGAAAAGAGAAAGGAAAAGAATAAAGAAAAACAAAAACAAGAAAAGGAAAAAGAATTTTTTTTTATCTTAATTTTAAAACTTGAAACTTTTTTCTTCGTCCTTCAGGGGTCAAAATTTAGCTGAGTTGGGGGGAAGGGGGTAACTTCCTCTAATCATTCTTATGGAACATTAGTTTGATGAAAAAATAAATAATACTTAGAAAAATCAAAAAAATAATTAAAGAAAATCAAGGAAAAATAAAAAATAAATAAAAGAAAAATTAAAGGAAATTAAAAAAAATCTAAAAAATCAATGGAAAATCAGAGAACAATCTAATAAATATCAAAGAAAAATCAAAGAAAAATCAAAGAAAAATCAGTGAAAAGTCAAAGAAAAATCAAAGAAATCTCAAAGAAAAAATCAAAGAAAAATCAATGAAAAGTCACAGAAAAATCAAAGAAAAATCAAAGAAAAATCAATTAAAAGTCAAAGAAAAATCAAAGAAAAATCAGTGAAAAGTCAATAAAAAATCAAAGAAAAATCAAAGAAAAAAAATCAATGAAAAATCAATGAAAGTAAAAGAAAAATCAAAGAAAAATCAAAGTAAAATTAATTAAAAGTCAAAGAAATATCAAAGAAAAATCAAAGAAAAATCAATGAAAAGTCAATGAAAAGGCAAAGAAAAATCAAAGAAAAAAAATCAAAGAAAAATCAATGAAAGTCAAAGAAAAATCAAAGAAAAATCATAGAAAAAAAAATCAGAGAAAAATCAATGAAAAGTCAAAGAAAAATCAAAGAAAAATCAAAGTAAAATAAAAAATATTAAAGAAAAATCAAAATTATTATAGAAATACCAATGAAAATCAATGAAAAAAAAAAAGAAAAGCAAAGAAAAACAATAATAAATCTAAATAAAATATTAATAAATTAAATGCTTTTGCCACAAGTTTTTATTGAAAAAAAAAAAAGTTAAAATTTAAATTCATTTTTTAGTTTTTAAAAGTTTTATTTTAAAGTTTTTATTTTTAAATCATTTTAAAGTTTTAAAGTTAAAGTTTTAAGTTTTATTTTAGTTATTTTTTAAATTATCATGTTTTATGCAACATTTACTTATTAATATTTTTAACAAATATTTAGATAAAACGATTTATATGGAATAAATATTTTAAATCACGAATTAAAAATAGGGTTTTAGAGTGCTTATTCACTGCCTGTATTATATGATATAGAATATAATATATAGTAAGTATATATATATATTATGATATAATAATATGATAGTATATATATATATAAATATATATATAATATAATATATATATATATATATATTATATATAATATATATATATATATATATATATATATATATATATATATATATATATATAGTTTTTTTTAGGGATAAAGTTTTTGCTGCCAGGGTAAAAAAAAGAAAAAAGAAAAAAAAAAGGAGATAAAAAAAGTAATAAAATTTAAATACCTATTTACTGGAATTAAGAAACTTCGCTCGGGAACTACCTTTAAAAAAAAAAAAAAAAAAAAAAACTAATTCAATTTAAAAAACTAATGTTAAGGCTGTCTTTAAAAAAATAGAAATCCACCACAAGGTGAAGTATCTTTCAGGCCTAAAGTTTCTCAAATTTAAAAAAAATAAATGTAAATAAAAAAAAAAAAAAAAATAAATAAATAAAAATTACTTTGAAAAAAAAAATAACAATTAAAAAATAATGGAATTATCTCAAAAGGTGAAAATTATCCTTCTCAGGACCAAACTTTTCCGAAAGAAAGAAAATGTTTTTCTATCTTTTCACCCTTTTTGGTTCTCTTGAACTTATGCGAAATCTTAGGCATCATTCAATTTTAGTCTTTATGCCTTTATAATATAAGTGTCATAAATAAAATCCAGCTTTTTAACATGGATGAATAGGTTTAGATAGATTTATTTTCTATGACAGAATATAACCAAATTGGTCAACATAAAAATAAATAATTTAGCATAGATGATTATTTTCTGTTAAGTAATGATATTTTATATCCTGTATATATATATATATATATATATATATATATATATATATATATATATTATTATATTAATATATATATTATATAATATATATAAATAGTATATATATATATATATATATATATAATAGTATATATATATATATATATGTATAATATATTATATATATATATATAATATATATACTATATATATTTAATATTTACTATTTATATATATATATAATATTATATTAATATATAATATATAATATATATATATATTATATATATAAATATATATATATTATATTATATAGTGTAAATATATATATATATATATATATATAATATAATATATATATATATATATATATATATATATATATATTATGGTCAATAATATAGACGCATATATATAATATATATATATATTATTATATATTATATATATGGTATATATATTAGTGGCCAATACAGTCTGACGACGCTGATCTGAAATTTAATAATAATCCTTTCATATCAAGTAATGTCCTATATATAGCGCAAATATAGAGCAAATGTTCTTAACCTGGGGTCCTCAGACAGCCGGACCCCCGGTCGACATCATGTCTTCACGTCTTCAAGTGGGGTTTGAGAAACCTTAAAGAAATTATGATTTTTTTGTATTTAAAATAGGTAGGAATTTCGAATATTTTTTGTAATTAAAAGTTATTTGCTGTTCACCCATCTCTCGAAATACTAGATCATAATATAATAATATAATATAATATAATATAATATAATATAATATAATATAATATAATATAATATAATATAATATAATATAATATAATATAATATAATATAATATAATATAATATAAAGAGATATTTATAAGTATAATAAAAATAATATTTTTGTAATATAATATTAATAGAGAAGTTAGATAACTTAAAATAATATATCGCACAAGAATATATTAAAATGATATAATAATATAATATAATATAATATAATATAACATATAATCTAATCTAATCATTAATCTAATCTAATATGTAATCTTATACTAATATAATACAAATATAATATAATATAATATAATATAATATAATATATAATATAATATAATATAATATAATATAATATAATATAATATAATATAATATAATATAATATAATATAATAATATAATATAATATAATATAATATAATATAATATAATATAATATAATAATAAATATTTGAATCGCTTTAGAGTTTTAAATCTTGGGTTAAGTCTTAGTGATCCACAGAAACGAAAGATACTTAGAGATCCTGGGTAAAAGGGTGAGAACTCCTTCAGATGAAACGGGGGGAGAGGGGAGGGGAGGGAGTGCTATAATTTCAAGTTCAAAATATGGGAGGGGGGGTGTTATAAAATTTCAAATTCAATATATGGAAAGGAAATTTTTTAATTTAATACTACAATACTCCCTTAAGATATTAAATATAAATAACTAGCCTCACATAAAAGGAGTAGAAATGGATGGGGGGGATAGGGGGTGGGATGGGATCCCGATCCCCATATCTCCCCCCCCGCCCCCCTTCCTACCTCAAGATCAGCGACAAATTTAATTAAGCTTTGTTTTAGAGGGGAAGTCTTTATCAGAATTTTTTTTTTCTTTTTTTTTTTTTTTTGTAAATTTTGTATTTGTTTATTTGTTATTCTTGTTTGAGAATTTCAAGGCATGTCTTTGGTATTTCTCCCCTGGGTTTCCTGTTCTGTTTCGAATAATAATAATAAACGATAATAATGTGATAAAAAATAGTGTACAATAATACTGTTAAAAATAAATAATAATAATAATAATAAATAATAATAAATAATAATAATTAGATAATAATAATAATAATAATAATAATAATAATAATAATAATAATAATATTTATAATAATAAATAATAATAATAATTAATAATGAATAATAATAATAATAAACAATAAATATAATATTAATAATAAATTAATAATAATAATATAAAGATAATAATAAATAATAATAATAATAAATAATAAACAATAATAATAATTAATAATAATAATTAAAAAATAATAATAATAATAATGAATAATAAATAATGAATAATAATAATAATAATAAAATAATAATAATAAAATAAAATAATAATAATAATAATAATAATAATAATAATAATAATAATAATAATAATTAATATAATAATAATAATAAT
>JABUQX010091536.1:15000-22500 GCA_015478945.1 Trachelipus rathkii | reverse complement strand
AAGATGGGATTCCGAGGACCAAGAAGCTACACAACAAGGTCAATTGACAGGTATCGATCAACCCGTCAATTTTTAATATTTAACGAGTTATCTTTTTTAATTTATTTCCAGTGTAATATTAATAATAATAATAATAATTAATACATAATAAAATAATAATAAAATAAATAATAATGAAAAATAAATACATCACATAATACATAATAATTATAATACAAAACAAAACTTCTAAAATAACCGTAATAAATTCTTAAAATATGCATTTCCGACTTTTTCAATTACTAAAAGAAAAGTAACTGTGTAACGAGTAACTGTAAATTCCGCTACATTTCGTTACGAAGAAAATGTAACGAGGTAAGTTAGGGTAATAATATTATCGCGGTATATAATATAATAATATATAAATATATTATGATATAGTATAGATATTATAAATATATATATATTAATTATATTATATAGCTAAATATATAAATATAATTTATATAATATTTACATATATATTTATCTATTAATAATTATATATATTATATATATTATATATATATATATATATATATATATATAATATATAATAATATTATATATTATATATTATATATCTTATAATATAAAGGATGCATAGAGAGCCACATCGGTGGCGAAGTGTGTTTAGTGGGCGTTCACGCTTAAGTCGCTGAGTTTCGAGTCTCGTTCAAACGGATTTACTTCGGACTAGTCACCAGCACGGACACAGAAAAAAATTTGCCGTTTGTACAGGAATGTAACCCTTCATTACAGTTACGGCCATAGTTTATTAAATTGACACTAAATCTTCAATAACCACACACTCACTCAACCATAGCCAACACATACAACAAAGGTACAACCTTTAATACACATACAGACACCTACATATCCATTCTCCTCACGCACAGTAGGTCTGTGGAGTCCTTAGGCTAGCCATGATTCCATCCAATTCGCCCATCTATGCTGGGAATATCTTACTTTGGCCAGATCTGATGGCTGGTTACTATCACACATTTATAACTTTGTTATGAGCCACCTTTCCACGTTTTCTGTCTTATGGGGGCCCCTCTGCCCCATGGCGGAACGACCATAAAATAGTAAATCTTTCCCCGATGTCGTTGGATAAATAAACTAACTAACTAAGACGTGCATAGAATATAATTGAAGTATAATAATATCCATAAAGATATATAATATAATATATATTATCTAATATAATAATATATAATATATATATATTATTATATATATTTATATATATATATATAACTTATATATATATATATATATTATATTCCAATAAAAATAAAATTATTAAGAATGACTTGTATTGCTGTTTGAGTTAAATTCTACTTGCGTTGAAAAATTATTGTATATATAAATTTATATAATATCTATATATATATATTATATATATATTTATATAGATTATATATATAAATAAGTATATATAATATATATTATTATATATCGTACGAGGTCATTCGTAAAATTATGAATAATTAATGAATCCATCATCGACATCCTCAAACATCCGTCAAACATCATTGCTCAAATTTTACCATGGGAAATTTCTTTCATCCGCATCTTTAATACCTTTAACAAAATATAACCTGACATCCGATTGTTTCACCTACTCTTCAATTTAAAATAAGCAGAAACAATCATGCCACGCTTTCATCTATACAACATATGGAACACATATCGGATGGAAATCGTTGAGACTAGGTATTGGTATAAGTTTTACAAAGAGTGAAGACGAGGAAGGAGGGGGATATCCTTCCGATTCAAATTTCAAAACTTTTATTGATGGAGTTTATTGTAATATAGGGAAGAGGAATAGAGATGTCTTTTAACATGAAAATAATATATACTTCTGAGATATATATGAATTATGAAAAATCTCCTCCTCTCTCTCTCTCCTCTCTCTCTCTCTCTCTCTCTCTCTTCCTCGCTTAAATATAATATAAGTATTAATACTATATAATATATATATATATATATATATATATATATATATATATTATATACATATATATATTATATATTATATATTATCATATTAATTAGTATATATATATTTATATATATATATATATATATATATTAATATAAGATTATATATAGTATATTTATTATATTAAGTATAATATATATATATACTATATATATTTCTATTATATATAATATTATATACTTATTATATATATATAATTATATAGTATATAATATATACCTATATATATTATACTATATATAATTATTCTATGTATATATATTATATATTTATGATATATATATATATAAATATATATAATATATATATATCAATATATATTAATATATATATATATATATATATATATATATATATATATAATATATATATATATAGATAATATATATATTTTATATATTATATATCTTTATTTTATTATATTATTATATTATTCGATTATTATTATTATTATTTTTTTATTATTTATATTATTGATTATATTATTATCATTTATTGATTATTAATTATCTCCTCCTATCCCCAGAATGGGGTGAGGTGCGTAGCATACACCGGAACAGAAAAGTAGAAGAATAACCCTGACCCAAGTTAAAAACAAAAGCCCCCCCTTTCTTTACCTCCCTTTTACCCCCAGGAAGAACTCGTCGCCAGTTCAGAAAAATTCCACACCTGAGTTTCCACAGACTTACGACTGACCCTCACGCGCGTCTCGTCAACTATAGGGTTCACCCCTGGAAGGGCCCACAACCATACCCCATCACAATACCCAGCCATTCATTCCAATTATGCACATTCTTCTTACAACTGCCAAAACTCACTTCTCTCTTCAGGGCATTCGCTTTACTGATTCATCCACTTTTTCTTTGTCTCGAGGTCGATATAAATATACATATATATATATAAGATAAAATATATATATATATATATATATATAATTAGTATATATATATATATAAGATTCTTATATACATATATATAATATATGCCCTATAATATATATATATATGATATATATATATATATATATACATCTTATAATATATATAGTAATAATACTTATATATATATTCATATTATATATATTTTAAATATATATATACCTTATATATAATACGATCTTATAGTATTGCTATACTATACTTATTACCTTTATGATAGTATAGTTACTACATCATCTCAATAATATATTATACCTTATACTTATTATACATAAGGTTACTACTAGATATATATATAAATAGAATGTTATATACACTAATCAGGGCCCCTTACTAGAGTACATATATTACTATAGCTATTAATCATACCGACTACGTCATATATACATATCTAGTATGTGCTAATACTAGTTAGATTTATGCTTCATCCTCTACTATCTACTAGTCTCTCTATTTCCAATATTATATTATCTTATTACTCTGACATCGCCTCTTACTATCTAATAGTCTTATACTCTCAATTTATACTATCTCCGTCATCTATCAGATATATATCATCATCAAATTAATACTATTATACGTATATATATACTTCTTCTATCTTACTACTATTCTTCCTCATAATAGCCTGATTATACGTTATATAACTATACATCTAGTAGTATATAATATATATATAAGTATTCTACTATTAAGCCTATATATATATGATATTATATATATCTATATAGTATATAATATATATATATATATTAATATCATAATACAATTATATATATATATATAATCTATATATAGATATAATATTATAGTAGAATATACATAAAATACCTAAGTAATATACTCATATACGTATATGACTTATATATATATATATCTATTATATATTAATTTATATGTATAGTATTTATATATATATATATCATGATATATATATATTATATATCGTATATTATAATATATATATATATATATAATTCTACATTATATATCACAATATATTATATATATTATATATATATAACATATATATAGATTACTATATATATATATATAATATATATATATATAGTATATATATATTACTATATGGATATATATATAATATATATATATATATATAGGCCCTAGTATAATATACTATATGATATATACTATATTATACTATATATATATATTATATAGTATATATATATATATATATATATATATATAAATATATATATATATTATATATTATATATATGGATATTATATATATATATTTTAATAATAAATATATATATATATATAATATATATATATATAATATATAGAATAGTTATATAAATATTATAGTATATAAATATATAGCCTATATATATTATATATACTATAATTATATATATATATAAATTATAATATTATATATATTATATAATATATATAGTATATATAATATTAGTATATATATACATGGGCGTAGGCAGGGGGGTTCGCAGAGGGGCACTTGCCCCCTAAATCTGGCGAAATAAAAAAAAGAACTTTATTAAAGGTCAGACGACGTGTTTAAGGGTTTATTAGTAGAAATTAACTGAAAAGTATATATCCATCAGTAGTTAAATGAAGAGTAATTATTAATACAGTTTTTAACTCGACAACAACTTTAATATATTTTAACGGTTTATAATCATTGGCTTGAAGTCGACTAGCTGTGTGCTTTTTATACAGCAAGCTTTTTCTGACAGTATTCTCCGCTGAACTCTCAGTATTTCGATAGCATTTGGCGGCTGCTAAGCCTGCTATTATTATATCAGTATAATATATATATAATATATATATATATATATATATATATATTATTATATTATTAATATTATATATATATATATATATAAGTATTATATATATTGATATATAGATATATTATATACTATATTATATATGAAATATTAATATTATAATTATATAATAATTATATATATAATATATATATAAATATACTATATTCTATAATATATCACTTTAACCTCGCCACTAAATGACAAGCCGCTAGCCATGTATATTTATGTTTATTATACTATAATACTAGATAATATATAGATAGATATATGATAGATATAGATATGTATATATATATATATACATATATAGATACTATATATATAATATATTATTACGGTTATATATATATATATATCTATATTATATTATATATCTATATAATATATCTGTATAATATAGTATATATATATATCTATAGTATAATATATATATATATATATACTATATATATATTATATATATTATAGTATATATATAATAGTATAATATATACTTGATATATATACTATATATATTTTTATATAATATATATGTATAAATATATATATTTATACTATATAATTATATTATTTAGTAATATATATATTATATAGTTTATATATAATATAATATATATATATAATATATAATATATAATATATATCATATATATATATAGTATATATATTATATATATAGTATATAATATATATTATAATATAAGTATATATATACTATTATATTATATTATATAACTAGTTATATATATATATACTAATATATATATATATATATATAAATATATTTCCTGTTCAGGAAAGCTATTAATGTAATTTACTTAATAATTTATTAAAAACAAAATTAAAATATGTAAACATTTTGAAATGATAGGTACACATAACTGCGTCATAAAACAAATAAATACAAAAAATATATGACCATTGGAAAACAATACATCCAGACGCAATTAATATAAGTATGCGTCTGGCCCAAGCAAACAAGGGGATTAATGCAAATCTTTACAAATTTTACTTGCAACACTGTAATAAATTGAAGTTGATTACAACATCGACAACCTTTATCAAAATGGCTATCCAATGAACTAAACCCCTACTATATGCGAGGATCAAAATGTTATAAATTGTTTTCGTTAATTTTGTTTTAATGGTAGTTGAGAAGATGCGACACAAAATTATGTCTGTATATAGAATGGTGCCGGGAGTGGGGGGTCGCGTGTGGGTGGTGAGGTTTTTGGGAGGTAGGGGATGGAGGGCTGACCACCCAATTGTATTGAAAGTATAATGTGATATCCCTCAATTTAAAAAATAATTGTTTCAAACTAAATGTTTACAGGTTATACTTTGCTTTTAATTTTAGTTTGATGTCAATGTACGTTTTAATTAAATAGTATTATCAATAAATATTGATAATATCAGAGAGCTTAAGGTAACCTTTTCTGCTGCTCGTCACCGCTCCGGATCCAGTCACCGGCTTCTCCGCCCGATCAGGCTCTGGCTCCCGGCCCGGCTCCGCTCCAGATACCTATTATTATTTATTTATTTTTTTCCTGTCTCCCAGCCGATGGAGTGGTTCAGAGTTTGAAGTGAAAAACTTATTTGGTTTTTTTTTTAATCTCTCTCTCTCTCTCTCTCTCCTCTATATATAGATATATATAATAAATATATTGTATAGTATATAGTATATATAGATATACTATATATATAGTATATTATAATTATAATATTAATATATTATTATAATATATATTAAGTATATATAGTATAGTATTATATATATATATAAGTATATATATATTTTATTATATATATATATTTATTTCTTAATTATATTTATTAATATATTAATTATTATGTATTATTATTTATTATTATTATATTATTATAATTATTATTATTATATTTTATTATTAACTTGCATATTATTCCTCAGATTGGGGGTGAGGTGCGGTAGCATACACCGGACAGAAAATGTATGAGAAAGGAACATGACCAAGTTAAAAAACAAAGGCCCCCCCTTTCTTTACCTCCCCTCTTTACCCCCCAAGGGAGAACTCGTCGCAGTCAGAAAAAATACACCCTGAGGTTTCACCCGAGACTACGACTGACCCCTCAACTGCGCCGCGTCTCGTCAATACAGGGTTTCACCCGCTGGGAAGGGCCACTAACCATAACCCCATCACCAATACCCGCCATTCATTCCAAATTTATGACACATTTCTTACTTACAACTTGCCAAACTTCACTTTCCTCTCTTTCAGCATTCCTCTTACTATTCCAATCCACTTTTCTGTCTCCCAAGATCAGGGTCGATTCCCATTACACTCACCACTACCACCATCCGCATAACCCAGATTATCATCAATCCCTTTCCATATGACCAAATCAATCTCAAATGTACTCTTGTTTTTTCTATCAAGTAACATACTTCTTTCTTCACACCAACAACTCCCTAATGCGTCATTCCTCAGTTCTAGTCAATTTGCTTCTCTACACGTACATGAAATTAAATGGCACTAATATATATTATAGTATAATATATATATTATATTATAATAGTATATATATATTATAATATAATATATATATATAAATATTATATATTATGATATATATACTGGCATATATATATATATATAGTATTATATAGTATATATATATTAGTATATATTATAGTATATATATATAACAATATAATTATATATACTATATATAT